>PVJA010007193.1:0-27330 GCA_004027025.1 Myocastor coypus | reverse complement strand
TCACCTCTTTTTTTTCCTCCTGTATTACAGTTTGACCCAGGGCCTCATGCCTAAATCCTGGGCAAGTACTTTACTGCTGAGCTACATGCTCAGCTGTTCTCTTGTTCCCACACCTGATGCCAATACCTGGTGCTGTGGACAATTCATAACCACTGAATCTTGGAAACAGACTGGATATCCATCAAAAGATCAATGGATAAAGAACATATACTTTAAGACTGTAATGTTAAAGTGAAATAAATCAGACATAAGTTTAAATATTGCATGGCTCAGGGCTGGCCAGTGGACTAAAGTACCAGCTTAGGCAGGCATAGTGACCATGTTTGATCCCCAGTGTGCCCTGCTGGCCCTGCCTCCAGGGCACTTTGAGACAGTGACTAAGACTGGGCATGGTGACATGTGCCAGTAATTCCAGCACTTGGGAGGCTGAAAACAGGAGGATCACTATGAGTCTGATCTGCGCAGTGAGACCTGTAGACTCCATACTAACTACATTAAAAATATATATATTGTGTGGTTTCTCCTATGAGAGAAACTAAAAATATAAATGAAAAGCAGAATAAGCTGGGTGTGGTGGCGCACACCTGTAATCTCAGCACTTGGGAGGCTGAGGCAGGAGGATCGGTATGAGTTGGAGACCAGCCTGGGCTACAAAAGTGAGCTCAAGGCCAGCCTAGTGAGACCCTGTCTTAAAAAGAAAAAAAAGAAAAGCAGAATACAAGATAAACAGACATAGAGACATAGATTAGATCCTTTTTCAAATGTGAAGGGGATCAAAAGGCTGAAGAGAACTAGGGAGATAATGGCATAAGCACCTGCCTGATAAACACAAGGTCCTGAGTTCAATCCCTAGTTTATGAAAAAAAAAGTTAGGGAGAGGGTAAGGGATTAAAAAAAAAGGAATTAAGATGTGTTATGTACCATGTACCTACTTCCCAAAAGGAATGTAATCATTAGGTATTACAAACATGTATTAATAGAAACCTTAAAATAAAGAAAAAAATAAAATAAACATAGTGCTGTGGAGAGAATAAAGGCCTGGGACAGGCTACCAAGCCCCAAGACTCTGAACCTATGAGGGAGGCATTTCACAGGCAAGAGAATTCTCTTATGCTTATGTTCAACCTCTTAAAACATATGAAGGGCTGGGAATGTAGTTTAGCAGTAAGGGGCTTACCTAGGGTCCTGGGTTCAATCCCCAGCACCAAAACAAAAACAAAACAATATGCAAAAGAAAATCTTATTATAAATCACTAGTAAGCTTCCCTGAGATCCTATTACATGGACCCCCAGAACTACTGGGTACTGTAAGTTACTGTCACTGCTGGGAAGCTGGAAACTTCAGCATGATGACGACTTTAACATGCTTAGAAGATTAGGAAGCAGTGCTCAGGAAAATAAAGAAAAGGAAAAACAAAACTGCTAAATCCTTCATATTCTCAGTATCCCAATATTGGGGGCTGAGAAGATAGCCTGGTGGAATAAGTGCAAACACAAGGTCCTGAGTTTGATCCCTGATACAAGAAAGAAAGAAAGAAAGAAAGAAAGAAAGAAAGAAAGAAAGAAAGAAAGAAAGAAAGAAAGAAAGAAAGAAAGAAGGAAAGAAAGAAAGAAAGAGCGAGCCCCAAATAACCAATGAAATCACTTTTTTTTTTTTGGCGGGATTGGGGTTCAAACTCATGACCTTGCACTTGCCAGGCAGGCACTTGTGCCATGGAGCTATCTCCTCAGCCCCCACCACATTTTATTTTTAAAAAATACCTTCTATCCATCCATCCATCCATCCATCCATCCATCCAATTACCCATCCATTCATTCCAGGGCCTTTTGTACTCTACCACTGAGGTACATTCAAGTTCCCTTTTTTAAAAGGCTGGAAGGCTGAGGCAGGAGGACTGCAGGTTTAAGTCTAGCCCAGACAGTCAGACAGTTCAGCAATACCCTATCACAACATTATATATATATATATATATATATATATATATATATATATATATATATATATATATATATATATTTGTACCAGTGATTGAACTCAGGACCCTGAGCTTGCCAGGCAAGCACTTATTTTATTGAGCTATCTCCTTGGCTCCATAAAATAAGAATTTAAAAAGGGATGTGCATGTACTTCAGTATGAAGGCCTTGGGTTCAATTCCCAATACCACAAAAAAAACTTTGAGACATAATTCATATTCAGTATCAGACAATTCAGATATATATCATTTCTAACAGCTTTTTTTTTTTTTTTTTCTCTTCTATCACTATTTTGCATTCTGTTTTGTGTTTTGTTTTGTTTTTGTTTTGTGGCACCAGGGATTAAATTCAGGGCCTTTTACTGAACTATCTCCCCAGGCCTTATTTTGCATTCTTTAAAAATAAAAAATAACAAAAGATAAAAATTCACTTCATGAAACACAGATACAGCGCAGACAACAGTGTCTTCTAAAAAGATCTTCCTTACCAACTCATCTTTCCTCTAGCCTGATTGCTTATGCCTCTGAAGACCCTCATACTGTCATTCTCTTTTATCATGTGGCTATGATAAGGGAAAATGACATCTGACACATTTTCCTTGCTACCAGATACTAAACACCCACTTGCCTAAGTGTGGGGCTACCTGAGACACCCATGTGTCCAACACACAATGCAGAAGCACTCACTGGTCTCGAAGAATGTCCCCGTCCTGGTTAGGGTAGAAAGCAAGCTTGAAAATCCGATTCATCACACTCCGTTCAATGGCCAGCTGAGCATCCTGAAGCTGCTCTTCACTGGCATTTTGCCATATGACATCCTGGGCCATTGCACCATAAAGAAACTGCAGGAAATCTTCTACCTGAGCAGTTTTATCATCAGCTGCTGTGAGTTTCTGAAAGTCTCCAATGCAAAATAATAATCTTTAAAATACACCATATGACTAATCTTAAAATCTTAAACAATATACTACAGTAAATATTTTAAATCATTTTGTCTAAAATCTTACATAAATGGGTACATATAATCACAAACCCACCCAGGTGTGGTAGTGCAGCCTGTTCCCAGTACTTGGGAGGCTAAAGCAGAAGGATCAGTGCAAGTTCAAGACCAGCCTGGGCTACAAAGGTGAGCTCAACGCCAGCCTGAACTGCATAGCGAGACCCTGTCTTGAAGAAAAAAAAATCATGTACCAACCCATATAAACTAACCGTTTCAGTTATTCTTGATCTGAAAGCACTAAATGGAAAACTCCAGAAATGCACAGTTCACAAGTTTCAAACTATATCTCATTCTGACTAGCATAAAGAAACTCTGCTCCAACCAGTCCAGGATGTGAACCACATGAGTTATCAATGTAGCTGAGTACTTGGTACTATCTGGCCTTAGGCTTCCTCTGGATGTCCTGGAGCATGTACCTCATAGATTTGAGAAACAGGAGAGAAGCACAACTTCAACCACTAGTGAGGCAGACACTGTGATCTTAATGTCAACAGTGTCTGAGTGTGATTTATTTTAGGAGAGTATGTAGGCAAATTATTAAAATCTGACAATGTAAAAAATCTGCAAACATTTAAGTGCAGGAGTTTGTTATAAAAAATAGGTCCTGGTGTTAAAAAATGGGAAAAATTGTGAGGAATGAAAAAACTTGTAAACTTCTCCTGGTTTTAAAATTAGGTACCCAATCTGAGAAAAAAAAAAAAAAAAAAATGCAACCTGGAGATGTGACATCAAAATTTCATTATTAAGAACCTATAAAACAGGAGGATAAATTGATGAAAATACACCATACACATGGAAATCCCTCAACATATAAAAACTAAGAGGAAAGTGAGGGAAAGGAGATCACAAGGTATAAGGATTAAAGCACATTATGCACATGTACAAATCTACCAAAATGAAACCCATTAATTGGTACAACCAATGTGCAGTAATTAGAAATGTAGCGTAAGTTAGGAAAAAAATGAAAGATCTTTTATTTTTAAAAATATGTATTTGGACAGGGTCTCACTACACAGCTTAGATTCATACTGATCCTCCTGTCTTGGACTCACCAGCACTAGGATTACAGGTGTGTGCCACCATGCCCCATTTTGGTAGCCAGCACAGTGCGCCCAGAGTTCTGCTGGCATGTAGTGCACCAGGGATTGGGGATTGACCCAGTCCTTGCGCTTGCCAGGCAGGCACTCAGACCACTGAGCTATCTTTCCAGCCCTAAAATTTTTTTAAAATCCTAAAAGTCTTCTGGCCACTTCCTTTCACAGCAGCAAATTAAAGTCAATTTTATTCCTCAAAGAATCCATTAAAGAAGTATTTAAGTAGCTTTTCCAGGGTATGCAGTTGTTTACGCAATCTCAAAAAGCAAAACAACAAAACATTACACTCTTCCCAATAGTATATGCTGAAGAGACTTCATGAAAGGGTATTTAATTACCTTGAATGAATTCCCTGATCTTCTTCTCTTTGCTCTCAAGCAGCAACCTCACACAAACAGTGGTAAAATATCGATTGGCCACCTCTTTGTCACGCAAAACTCTTTGCAAGAGCCTTTCCAGATGAGCCTGTGTAGTCTGCAGTCCTTGTCGACAGCGAGTGAGATACGCAATATACGGGGCTCGTTTCCTAAAAGGAAAATTGCTGCAGGATGAGACATGTAAAGTACACTCTTTCTTGATCACTCTGAATCTTGTTTGGTTTTTTTTTTAATTACTTCCACTGAGACTGGTTTTACAAACTGGCGTGCTAAGCTGTAGTTAAGTGTCTTGAGGACTATTTATGCTTCCAGCTCAAGAAACAGAATCCTGTGTCACTGATCAAAGTAGCTCCTGGGCCAAACACTCAGCAACCCAACTCACTAAATATGACTAAGCCCTTTGCAAACTTGGTCCATGATGGTAGGACCTCTTACTTAGCAGGAACTGACTGCTACAAAAGACTTAAGACCCAATAAAACAGTGATATACACAAGACATAAGTATTCCTCACTGGTTACTTGCTTAACAGTGTAAAGGTAGCATTAATTCAATCATCCTCTCAACCTTAAATCAGTGGGGCTGCCTGGGTATCTCAGTTACTCTTCCCATAATCATAAGCAAGAGGGTAGCAGACAAAAAAGGGTAACAGTAAGTCCTGGGGCCACTCCTACTTCACGGGCCCAGACAATGTCTTTCCTAACGCCTACAAAATCAAAAGTAATAAAATATTTATCATAGCTTTTCAGCTGAGATAACTTTGCCTCCTTCTTTTTAAATTTTTTTTATTTATTTTTTATTTTTCCTTGTTTCAGAACCTTTGTTTGTTTATTCACTCATTTTTATGGCCGGCTCAGCCCTCCCTGAGGGCAGGGCTGGCAAAGCATGTGGTGCTGGGGAGTGAACCCAGGTCCCTGAAGCCACCCAAGCTTTCCCATGCAGGCGCTTTAGACCACTGAGCCATCCTGCTGGGCCCCTTTTGCCTCCTGTGTAAAGTGAAGTCAACTATTTCTCTATCAGTAAGAGCTTTCACTTACAAATGAATTTCTAGAATGTGTTACTTAGAAATCTACATTCAGGAAAACACAGCTACATATTTTGTGGTAAATCTAGATTTGTGAAATGAGGACCAAAAGGCAAACACTACAAGCTAGAAGTCAGGTCCACAAGCTGGACAGACTTGTGAATTACCTGTAGTCCTCAGCAATGGATGCCAGCAGCTTCCTACAAGTCCTATTATCAAATCGGCACACACAGCGCATTGTTTCTTGAAGTTGAGCCATTAGGTTCTTATCTTGTAAATTGATTGCTTCGGCTATTTGAACTTTTAAGAAGCATACAATTTCATTGTCTAAACAAACAAAAATTCTGTTATTGACAATTTCCATGGCCTTATATAAGCTGGGTGCAACCTAGGAACACTGGGGATATTAATTCTATTAAACCATGTATCATCATGGTTAAGCAGTACTGCCATTCCCATTTAACAAGCACTTTAGTAAACCTTCAGTACTCAAAATGTTCATTTTCACTTAAAAAATACCTACATGACAATAACATAAATGTATTCAATTGATTCAGCTAGGCATGACACCATATGTCTGTAATATTAGCTACTCAGAGAGGACCTCAAATTAGGGCCTAGCCCAGGAACCTAACAGGACCCTGTCTCAAAACAAAAACCCAGCCAGGTGTTGTGCACATCTGTAATTCCAGCACTTGGAAGGCTAAAGCAGGAGGATTAATTAATTACTATGAGATCCAAGCCAGCCTGGGCTACAAAAAGTGAGTACAGGAACTGCCTACACCTTTTAAAGGGGCAGGGGAGATAGCTCCATGGCACAAGTGCCTGTCTGGCAAGTGCAAGGTTGTGAGTTCGAACCCTGGTCCAGCAAAAAAAAAAAAAAAAAAGAACTGTCTGAATCACATAACAAGACCCTGCCAAAAAAAAATACATCCTTCCCAAACAAAAAAACAAAACAGGGCTGGAGGTCTAGTTCAGTGTAAGGCTCTGGGTTCAAGTCCAAATACCACAAGAAAACTTTGAGACATAATTCATACTCAGTATCATATAATTCTATAAATAAGCACATATTAGAAGCCAAGAACAGAACTGGGCATGGTGATGCATACCTGTAATCCCCACTGGGGAGGCTGAGGCAGGAGGATTATTGTGAGTTTGAGACCAACCTAAACTACAAAGTGAGCTCAAGGCCAGCCTGAATTGTATAGTTAGACCCTGTCTCAAAAAGACAAAAAAAAAAAAAAAAAAAAAAAAAAAAAAAAAAAAAAAAAAAAAAAAAAAAAAAAAAAAAAAAAAAAAAAAAAAAAAAGCCAAGAACAATGTTTGACATTGTGACACAGTTGTGAATAAAAGTATTAGTTTCTACAGTCATGGAGAAAATAATCAATCCAGCAACAGAATGAGCAGTTTTCAAATGATCACATAGCCAGTGATTGACTGGACATGGTAGCACATGCTCATAATCTCAGCACTTGGATGGCTGAGGCAGGAGGATCACTGAGAGTCTGGGCTACAAAGTGAGTTCAAGGCAATGAAGAGTAAAACCCTGTCTCGAAAAGACAAAACCAATGACTCCCAAATATCAAAAGAAAAGAACGCCAGCATCTGCCTAGCAAGTAAAAGGTCCCGGTTTGATTTCTGGTACTCAAATAAATAAAAAAAAACAAAAGCAAGCAAGCAAGCAAGCAAGCAAGCAAGGAAGGAAGGAAGGGAGAAAGAAAGAAAGAAAGAAAGAAAGAAAGAAAAGAAAAGAAAAGAAAGAAAGGAAAGAAAGAAAGAAAGAAAGGAAGAAAAGAAAGTTCAGGCAGGATGGCTCAGTGGCCTAAAGCGCCTGCTAAGGATAGCTTAGGCGGCTGCAGGGACAGCGGTTCGATCCCCGGCACCACATGTTGCACCAGCCCTGCCCTCAGGGCAGGCTGAGCCAGCCATAAAAATAAATAAATAAACAAACAAAAGTTCTGAAACAAGAAAAAAAATAATAAAATAAAATAAAAAATTCTTTAAAAAAAAAAGAAAAGAAAGTTCAGTCACAGAATTCCTGTACAGCAGAACAGCTGCATACTGGCAATTATATATGGTTCAAGCTAGTAATACAAGCAGGAAACTAACCAACTATAGCAACTTACCTTCTGGGTCTGTATGGTCTGGTAATCCATTCCTTGTTGAATGGGTCAGTACTGGGAAGGCAACAGAATCCGCGGAGCAAAGAGCAAGTCTCAGTTTCTTTTTTGCATCTCTGAAAAGCAAATAACAGATACATTAATTTTTAAATCCAGAAATGGTCGTGTGTGTGTGTGTGTGTGTGTGTGTGTGTGTGTGTACACGTGTGCGTGTGTGTGCGCGTGTCCTGGGGAACCCAAGGCCTCAGGCATAGTAAGCATGTGCTCTGCCACTGAGCTATAACAGCCAGAAGTGATCTTATTTTATGAATTTTTATAATAGATTAATGTACTACCTCACAACTCAAATGTTTCAGATAGTCATTTAAAAGAAGAAAAATTTTACCTTACTGACACCTCACTTAGACAACCTGGAAAGCAAGGTTATAAAACTGCTTTGAGGCAAGAAACCACTCTTTTTTTTTTGGGTACCAAGGATTAAACTCAGGATGTTGTGCTTAACAGGCAGGCACTTATGCTGCTGAGCTATCTCCCCGGCCTGAAGCAACCACTCTACAACCATAAGAATCAAGTCCTTTCTAGCTGGGCATGCCTATAACCCCCAGCACTTGGGAGGCTGAGGCAAGAGGACTGGTGTGAGTTTGAGACCAGCTTGGGCTACAAAAGTGAACTCAGGGCCAGCCTCAACTGCATAGGAAGACTCTGTCTCAAAAAAAAAAGAAAAAAAGAATCAAGTCCTTTCTGACCTCCTATCATGTGCTGAGATCTCCCTCAGACATGGAAAACTATGAGAGCAGAATGTATGTCAGCGTTAGGAGGGCCTTAGAGGTCATCAGTTGCACCCAGCGCCTTAACGACCACCTTTTACCTTATCTCTTGAGAAATGCTGATCCTGCCATAAGACAAACCTGCCCCAGCCAAGAAGCACTTTCTATTGCTCTATCATTTGGAAGTTTTTCTTTTTTTAATAATTTATTTATTTATTTATTTTTCTTGTTTCAGAACCTTTGTTTGTTTATTCACTCATTTTCATGGCTGGCTCAGCCGGCCCAGAGGGCAGGGCTGGCACAGCATGTGGTGCCGGGGATCGAACCGTGGTCCCTGAAGCCACCCAAGCTTTCCTAAGCAGGCGCTCTAGACCACTGAGCCATCCCGCCAGGCCCTGGAAGTTTTTCTTTTCTTTCTTTCTTTTTTTTTTTTTTGTAGGACTGGGGTTCAAACTCATGACCTTGCACTTGCTAGGCAGGTGCTTGTACCACAGAGCTATCTCCCCAGCCCCTGGAAGTTTTTCATGTTGAGCTAAATCTGGATTCCTTTTAACTTCCAACTGCTGAAGCACCTACTCCCATCTGGTGGCAAAGCTCTCTTAAGGCAGACGCCACCCTCCACAGCAATGCAGCCTGCAACCTTTCTGCAGGTCCTGTGGGCATGGAGCAAGATGTCCAAATTGACCGTTAAAAGATAAGTGAGCAGCTTCAAGAAAGACCAGAGAGTGTGCTCCTCTACTGGCTATACCACTTGGCTCTTGGCTAGCTCTGAGTCTTTCCCTACTGGATTCCTTCCTATAAAATGAATAATTTAGAAATCAAGCTGATTAAATTAAAAATTCACCAAGTATTAAAAAACTTACGATGTACATAATGGTATTATCACTTGATTAATTTAGGAAAATAAAATGTGGCTGAAAATAAAAATTACATTGGCTACTCCTCCCTAAATTTATTACAGGAAAAAGTTTCAAAATATTTATAAGTAAAGTGATATACTATTTAGAGTTTGCCTTGAAATAACCAGAGGTCAATATGGATCTGAATGGGCATATCACTTATGCTTTAACCAGGGCTTTAGAGTGTGTGCTCCTTGTCTGAGCAAGCAGAGCGTTCTTATAAACCAAAGGCAACATTTCCTGATCCTAAAGTCATTTCCTCAAACTCTGACAAAAACTGAGGCCCATTCATGGAACAGAGAAGATGACAAAATGAGGGATCCAGGAAGGAGTGCATAGAATTTAAATCTAAAATTCTTTATGGTTAAATGTAACACCAGAAATAAGAGGACAAGAACACAGCACAGAAACAGCTCAGTCTTAACAATGTATTGGTTCCATCTAATACAACAGATATGGTTTCCCTGCTCGCTTTTGTCCTTTGGGTCTGGTTATAGTGTTTGTAGATTTATAGCTGAAGAAGTGCGATAACTGGTGGTAGGTGGAAGAGCCTTATTTTATTCTATGACATTTTGCTATTTCTTTAGCTTGGTGATTGGGGTAAACAAGTTAAAGTACAGAAGTAACTGATCTCTTTCTCCTAGAGCAGCGAGCACATGATTAAATACTGAGGTCCGCATCCTTGACATACCCAAATGAGTGGTATTTGCCTACTACCTCTCTTTGATTTGTTTGTTTGTTTTGTTGTTTCTTGGTACTGGGGACTGAACTCAGGACCTTGTACTCACCAGGCAAATACTTAAGCCACTGAGCTATTTCCCCAGCCCTACTACCTCTCTTTGAAATAATAGTGTTTTGGTTGTGGTCTGAAGCTCTGAAGCACTCCTACTTGGTATCTCTTTTCTTCAGTGGAGCTCTCATCTTTCAAACATGGCAGATTTGATAAAATACTAGTTAGGTTGAGTCTTTTTTTTTTTTTTCAACTTTATTTAAATATGTTATGGCCAGCTCAGCCCACCCTGGGGGGTGGGGCTGGCACAGCATGTGGTGCTGGGGATTGAACCACGGTCCCTGTGGTTGCCTAAGCTTGCCTAAGCAGGTGCTTTAGACAGCTGAGCTATCTCCCTGGCCCTTTTTGGTCTTTTTGAGACAGGGTTTCTATGCAGTTCAGGCTGGCCTTGAGCTCACTTTTGCAGCCCAGGCTGGTCTTGAACTTACACCAATCCTCCTGCTTCAGTCTCCCAAGTGCTGGGATTACAGGGGTGCGTCACCATGCCCAGCTCTTAGGTTGAATCTTGTCTGCCTTCATTCAATCATCTTGTATGAAACTTTTTATTTTTTGCCTTGTTTTAAACCACTTTTTTTTTTTTTAATGGTTTTTAGCTGATGTTCATGACGACAGTGAGCACTTAATGAAAGAAAATTCTAAGAAACTGTGTTTCTTTATAGAGCTGCGCCATACCATCCTTTGGGCCCTATGGTGAACTGACAACTAACTGGTGGTAAACTTATAACACCCAGCTGAACTGAACTAGTGTGGTGCTGGATGTGGAGGGGCCACCTGAGAACTACAGCTGGCAGCATAAGAAGCAGAACTGGAAAAAAAGAAGTCAGGAAGCTATAGGGACCTGCTGATTTTCCTGGATGAGCTGTCATGCTGGTTTTCCTGATGAACTTGGCTGTTTGCATTGTCAGAGGAGCTCAAGACTTTGTTCTTGCTGAGAATGGCTACAGTCCACTTTGAGGGAACTCTGCTTCTAATGGTACACTGCTCAGAAGCTTGTCAAGCTGCTTTACTGATATAGACTCAACTGTTCTCACCATCAGAGAAGCTTGGGACCTTGTTCTCTCTACGGATAGCTGGGGAACCTTTTGGGGGAGCTTTGGTTCTTTTGAGCATCACTTCCTGGCTCCAGTTCAGATCCTTCAGCCTGCCAGCACAGATCCTTCATCCTCACTGGCACAGACTTTCCAGCTTCCACCACTGACCTTTGGGCATTCCCAGTGCAGATCCATGAAACAGACTTGCATGAGACATTGTCATGGGCTCTAGATCTTCAGCTGTGAGATCCACTCCTCAGCTCAATTCTCTGGTCTTTAATGTGTGGACAGATTTCCTGTACTCTTTTATAATTCTATGTGTCCTGTATTGTTTCCTTTGTGAACCCTGACTATAACAGGCCCTCTGGTAGAAAAGTAGAATAAAGTCTGAAATAATGCCTTATTAATTGTATCCTTTAGTATTATAGATGTAGGATAGCACTGTATCATACCTCTAAGAATATAAAATATCTTGTGTCTGCTTTATGATATGTAATAGTAACTGTGCTTTATCAGAGCTGTTTTCAGTGATGATACCTAGAATGCTTTTTTTTTTTTTTCCAGATGATTAAGAAGCTCATTTTAAAAATGGTGCCAGGTACCACAATATAACAGAACTTTGCTGTTTTCTGGGTATTTTCCTTCTTTTTTTAATGCAGTATGCTAAATGAACATCTATAATTTTGTTCAGATGACTATAGAACCCAGAAAAGCTCTTGCTACTATTGATGCATAACATGCTGCTATTTTTGGTATGTATATATAACATTTGAGTTACTGGAAACTTTATTTTTTTAATTATTACTATTACTTTTAGCCGGGCGTGGTGGCTCACGCCTGTAATCCCAGCACTTGGGAGGCTGAGGCAGGAGGATTGGTGCGAGTTCGAGACCAGCCTGGACTACAAAAGTGAGCGCAGGACTAGCCTCAACTGCATAGCGAGACCCTGTCTCAAAAAGATAAAAAAAATAAATAAATAAATACTATTACTTTTTTTAATGGCCAGCTTTGTCTGCCCTGGGGGTGGGGCTGGCACAGCATGTGGTGCCAGGGATCAAACTGTGGGCTCTGCAGTTGCCTAAGCTTGCCTAAGCAGGCACTTTAGACTGCTGAGCCATCTCGGCGGCCCCTGGAAACTTTTTAACTGTGTTGTCAACTTTGGAAAAAGTTAGCTCATTTTAATGTGTTGAGTTGGCATCAGTAATCAATAGCCATATTGGCCTAGAAACATTAATTTTTTTTTTCCATTTGTACAGGGATAAGGTAAGTATGTAAGGTCTTTTTTTTTAATTTTTTTTTTCAGTAGTTCATGTTTTATTGCATTCAACTCTTACAGGGTCTACCTTGCATAATAAAGGATACCAGGCTAATGCATGGCTTAGAAAAATTAGACTGACCGAGCTATGTAGACTTTCTGTGCTGACATATTTCATTATAAATCATCTTATAATCGCGAATCTTCACTTTAACCATTTATGTCCTCAGAAAAAGTTGTAAATATTTTTTTCAGCCAATTATTTTTTTCTTTTTTTATTACTTTTAATAAGAGATAACAATATGAGAGTTTTAAAACATGTTAGTAGCATATTCACAATAGTTGAGACACTGCATATTGTTGTCCTCATAAAAGTTACACAGAGCACAGGGTGTAGACGTGATAAATTTTCTAATCGATACTGGTTCCAAAGGAAAAAAAAAAAAAAGAAGAAGAAGAAGAAAAGAAAAAGTTTTCTTCTCTTTGAACTAGGAGGAAGTAGTTGTATACATAGTCCAATGTTTCATAATTGCAGTGGGTTACCGGTGAAACTGGCAATGTTGAGAGTTGTTGATTTAGGCCTCTTATAGCTCATCATACTAATCTAGCTCTGCATTTTATGCCTCATAATTAAGCCTTTCTGCTGGATGATCAAGTGTAAGCTAAAGCAAGACCTGTCTAACTTTCATCATTTGTACTTTCTAGGGTCAAATCTCCTCAGGATTAACTTTGGAACCATGTGCAGTGCTTTGTAGAACCGTTGTCAGTGTCAGCCACTGGGACGACTCACGGCCAATGCTTGACCAGTTTGCTCTCTGTGAAAGCCTGAGAGAACATTTTCTACCCAAGTGACTCTCCCTAGGCACACTATACTTCACTTATCCTTTTCCTCTTAGGTCCCATAATCTCCTTGACCGGAAAATTTGGGAAACCCCTGAGTTATAGGATGTTACAGCACAGGTTCTCTTATGTCCTGAGACCTCACTGACCATGCAGGGCTAGAGCCAAAATGATGGCTATCATTGTAGCCCTTGTTTTTCTCCAATTTTTGGTCTGTTAACTTACATTCTCAACCCTCCAGCAGAGAAGCTTCGCAATACTATTACTCTATAACATAGGTAATTGACTCAACATCACTGCCTTTCTGAATATCAAACATCTTAGACTTAGCTTGACATTGGTATTTTCCTTCAATCATTGATATTCTAATAAATCTCTATAGAATGTGATAAAAGCAGTTACACATTTTTACACAGACTGTAAGGTCTTATCTACATAGGTTGAATTACAGAAATTAATAAAGTACTCTTTAAAAGAAATTTTAAAAGTACTCTTTAAATAATAATTTAGAAAAGAGGGTTCTGGGAAGTTTGCTGGTACAGCTGATGGCAGGGTCACTGTGCTGATGATCCCAAGCACCTGTGTTGCCCTCAGCTGTGTCGAATACAAGCTGGTGGCTTTGCATGGGCAGGGCCACTGCAACTTGTTTTACTTATGTCAGTGGTTCTCAATCTTTCTAATGCCGTGACCCCGCAATACAGTTCCTCATGTGCGGTGACCCCAAAACAAAAAATAATTTTGGTGGCTTCTTCAAATTACGAATTTTAATAAATAACATTTCACCATGGCATAGCATGGGTTTAAACATGTATTTTCTGATGGCTTTAGGCGACCCCTGTGTTTTGGTCATTCAACCCCCCACTGGGGTTGTGACCCACAGGTTGAGAACCACTGACATGTCAATTATGTGAATACTGTGGGCAAGTGAGGTTTTTAAATCCCTGAATTAATGCCTTTGATAAATAATATCCACAAGTGAAGCAAGTATTCTTAGTAAGTAGCTAGCTCTCTATCCATATGTATCCATGTATGTTTATATATAGATATATATGTATCAGGGATCAAACTCAGAATCTTACACTTGCCAGACAGGTACTTAAGCCACTGAGCTATCTCCCTAGCTATATATTTACGAAGTGACTTGGTGAACTGTGAATTGCAATGGTGATGAAAAGTCTAAACTCAAAAGTTCTTTAAAAGAAATACCTATTTTATGGTGAGATAGTTCAACGGTCTAACGCACCTGCTTAGGTAATCACAGGGACCGCGGTTCAATCCCCAGCACCACATGCTGTGCTAGGCCCACCCCCAGGGCAGGCTGAGCCAGCCATAACATACGTACATATATAAATAATTTCTTTTAAAAAAAAGAAAAGAAAGAAATACCTGTAAGAGAAAGCTGAATCCTGAGGATGGGCTGCTTGGCTCGCCGAGTCTGGGAGATCATCAGCTGAGATATTCTGAAGCGTTTCATCACGAGGAGAATCATGTGCACTTTCACCATCACCCAGGACCTCTGAAGAAAACCCATTCCCCAAGAAAAGGATCACCAGGTTAATTTGGAATATTTTGGTACTTAGAGCAACTCAACCACAAATTAGCATTGCTTTGGAACAGGAGTTCTTTGGAGGAAAATGCAAAGGAAAAAAAGCAAACTTTAAACATTTAACCAGGTTATCCATGGCAATGACAATGTATCAGGACAGCACATGGAGAGAATAGCTCCTATCCTAACCACAAACAGTGAAAAGGTGAATACAGTTAATATTCTATCATTAGCATCACGGAACCACAGAACTAAAAGAGACAAAAATTACGTGTCATTTTACAGCATACTGCAAGTAACAAAACCCATACCCTAAATCTTGCAGTATCTGCAGCCACATCACCCTGAACGCACCCAATCTCACTGAAACCCCCTAGATGCCCAATGGCTTAGGTGGGCCAAGCACTTGGGTCTCGGATTCTCCTTCCCACTCCACTGAAGAATGAACCTCACAAATGCCCCAAAAGCCAGGTCTGTGGTTCTCACAGCTGTTAAATTTTTTAAAAATTTATTAAACTTTATTTATCTATGTTATGGCTAGCTCAGCCTCCCCTGGGGGTGGGGCTGGAGCAGCACATGGTGCCAGGGATCGAACTTCAGTCCCTATGGTTGCCTAAGCAGGCACGTTAGACCACTGAACTATCTCATCGGCCCACAGCTATTACATTTTTAATTAAGAAAAGGTAATACACACAGCATACAACCAAAAGAAACAAAACCTTTCTGAATGTAATAAAGATACTATGTTTATATAGGAGTATGCCTTTATTCCTAGAAGACAACATTTCAAGAAAAAATCGGCAAAATGTCAATAACTGGGTCAAATCTATACTGACTATGTACAAACTGCCATTGTATTGTTTTTAAGTGTGTGGAAGCTCCTCTCCTCTAGCCCCACTTAGGGCCAATGTAAGTTACTTGTTTGCTAACGATTCTTCCGAAACATGCTGATTATACAGGTACAAGTATATACTGCACAATACTAATGCTATTTTGTACTTCTATTTCCCTTTAGTTAAGCTTGAGGATTATACCATAATTTTCTAGTAGCTACTTGACATTCCACTATAAGACAAATATAATCCTTTAAAACTAAGTACCATAAGGCCCTGCTGGCAAGCACAAAGACCTGAGTTTGATTCCCAGTACTCAAAAACAAAACAAAAAGCCCTAAAAACCAAGCCAGGGTTGATGGCACATGTCTATAATCCCAGCAGTTGGGAGGCTGAGGCAAGATGCTTGAACTGCATAGCAATATCCTGTCTCAAAAAAACCAAACCAAGCTGGGTGTGGTGGCGCACGCCTGTAATCCCAGCACTTGGGAGGCTGAAGCAGGAGGATCAGTGTGAGTTTGAGACCAGCTTGGGCTACAAAAGTGAGCCCAAGGCCAGCCTGAACTGTACAGTGAGACCTTGTCTCAAAAAGACAAAAACAAACAAACAAAAAACCAAAACAAACAAGCAAAAACTGCATAGCAAGATACTGTCTCAAAAAAAAAGCAATACTGAATACCAAACAACAACAGATAACCTGTCCTGTTTCCTGCTTGTGCTATGTCCAGAGTATATATCTAGATGAAATTATAATTCTGAGGACAAAAAAGCACAATTCCTGCTGGCTCACTACAGACTTACAAGATGATAGCCCTATAGCACCAGAACATCTGACGGTGCAGGCACTGTTTTGCTTAACAGCATCAAAGTTCACTGCAGGTACCCTCAGAGTGGGAGAGACATTATTTTAATCTAATTTGGTTAGAAAGTTCATAATTTTGAATTAATATACTGATTCTCCTAGACTTTCTTTCTAAAGGCCACTTAAATTCAGATTACTTTTATCACTGTAATAAAAATATTACTATTTAAATCTTTACCATGATGATCACCTGCACTTTCATAATTTGCCATCGCTCCTTCACTGGGGCTGGTTCTTTTAATGGCATTCCGGTATTTGTCCAGAATATCCTCAGCAACCTGAGCTTGGGCACTGACCCTAGGGCTGGGATCATCTGCAGGGGAAAGAAAATAGAGAATGAGCTGCCTGGCTATATGCCAACCTTGATGTTAGTATGACACCAGTAGCATAATGCTGAAGGCAGATTAGGAGGTGAGATTTACAAAGAGCACATATCTCAGTGTTAAGAGGCACCATGCAGCTGCCTACTCATCCCACATCTAGGTCTACAAGTTTTGCCAAAGCAGGAAGTTAGGAGGAGTTGTTCCACCTTCTCATCATCACCAGAATTTTGCATAACAGTGTCAAAGTTCACTGCAGACTGAATGTACAAGAAGTTTCTAAAGGCTTACACTCAAGTCACTGTTATTAGCAATTCATGCCAACAGAATTTCCAACAATGCGTTTTTATATGCAGACTTCACTTAGACATCTCCATGCTTAAGAGAAAAAAGAACTATTTAAACTTAGATTTAAGTCCTTTTTTATTTATTTATTTTTTTTAGGGAAGGGTCTACAGGGTATCTACTAGATCGGGCTATAGTGAGCTATGGTTTACAGCTTCTCAAGAGCTGTAATTACAGGTGCGTGCCACCATGCCCAGTCTCAATTGGCCGTTCCAGCACGCCCTGGGGCCGAGGCCAGCACTGCAGGCCTGGGGATCAAAGCCTTTGCCCCTATGCCAAGCAGGCAGTTTAATCTGTTGAGCTATTTGGCCAGCCCTAAGCCCTTTTTTGATGAAAAAAAAAAGCCTTTCTTCATAAATCCTTCTCTATACAACATGTAAAAGCTGCAGATAGAGCTCACCATGATAATGCAGCTGCCAGGAAAGAGTGCTTTTGTGCACGCAAGGGCCAAAAGGCCAGAAGTATTCCTAGAGAATCTAGGCTTCTGGGGCCACTGGAATGGGAGTTGGGGTACACAGAAAGAATGTACCACAACTACAGTGCAGCTCTATTTACTGACAGGACTGTTATCCCAGCAATAGAATCAGCACAACAAAAATGTTATCCTGGCCAGGAGAGCTTGACCATAATCCCAGCATTTGGGGAGGCAGGAGGACTGTCATGATTTCAAACCCAGTCTAAGTTACATAATTACTTCAAGGCCAGCCAGAACTATAGAGCAAAAAACTATCTCAAAAAGTAAAACAAGAGGCTGGAAAATAGCTCAGTAGAATAAGTGCTTTGCCTGGCAAGCACAAGGGCCTGAGTTCAATCCCCAGTCCTGGAAAAAAAAAAAAAAAAAGTTAGCTTGACATCTATAATAGTAGTCATTAATTTAACCAGGCTGTCAAAGCAGAAGTACAGCAGGCTTACAGGACAAAATAGTTGACTAGAGAAGCATCTACTGGCATACAACTAGGCCAATAGGTTACCATTGAGTTTACAGTCTGGCAAAATCTCATCTTTTACTGAAATCACATCAAAATTTATTGAGCAACTACCACGTGCCAGGAACTGTGCTAAACACCTTTCATGGACTGTCTCCATCAAGCTTACAGAAGGATGCTATTAACTCATTCTACAGCAGAGCAAATCAAGATACAGAGAGGTGAAGCAGTATGCCCATAGGGTTTTGTTTTTTTTAAAATGAAACTGGTATTTGGCATTCATGTCTCTGTAAAATTATATTTTTCCAAGTAATTTAAGTTTTTTGCTAAAACAGTATTTGAATTAATAAGAGTCTTTAATACAAATTGATCTTTTTCAAAATGTTAACAGACAAAAACTTCTATCATTATGGAATCTTATTTTGGAGGGGAAATACTTTTGGATTATAGATTTTGAGTGTTAATCAGGGCTCTAAAAAAAGGGACAGGCCAGGGAGATAGCTCAGTGGAGTAAGTGCTTGCCTGGCAAGCACAAGGTACTGAGTTCAATCTCTGGTACCACAAAAATAAATAAATAAAAATAGAAAATAAAAAAATATATAAAAAAGGGGCAATATAATATGGTGAACCATAGTACTATGTATTAATAATTCCAATTGACATTATTCTTAATTTATCGCAGCAAAATAATTAAAACAGAAAATGCTATATATACAAAACTATGAACATTGTTTTCTTAAGAAAAAATAGAAAACATTTGAATATCCAATAATAAATTTGTTCTGTAGTAGAACCAGATGACAAACAATAACAATGACTTAAAAGCCATCTATGTCTAGTCGATATTTAGAAAGCTTTATAAAAGGACACATGGTAATGGAAGAACACAAATGCAAAGTGCTACTGTGGTGGCACACAGATATAATCCCAGCTACTTGGGAGGTTGAAGCAAGAGAATTGCAACTTTGAGGACAGTTTGGACAACTTAACAAGAACCTGTCTTAAAATAAAAAGTGCTTGGGATGTATACTTCAGTGGTATAGTACTTGCCTAGCATGCACCAGGCCCTTGGTTTAATCCCCAGTACCACTCAAAACCAAAACAAACAACAACAAAAGGAATACAAGTTACATATATCATCTAATTCAGTCACAAAATCGCCACCATATACAAATATGGAAAAATACTGAGAGAAAACAAGGAAAACAGAATAGTTGGGGTGGTAGGATTACAGCCAGACTGTTAGGAAATGTCCATTCATAACATTTTAGAGTAACTTGATAACTTTCAGTGGATTATTAATTAGAACTGAGAATATATTTCTGCACCTGTACAGAGGCTTAATTGCTTGAACCATACCCAAAGAAAATTAATTATCTTATAAAAAAACTATTCAGGTTCTACTCTCAGCATCAAAAATCGAAAACATAGTGCCCAAAGACTCAATAATCTATAATTTCTCCAAAGTTGTTCATTTTAAAT
Organism: Myocastor coypus; assembly: GCA_004027025.1. NCBI lineage: Eukaryota > Metazoa > Chordata > Mammalia > Rodentia > Myocastoridae > Myocastor > Myocastor coypus. Next base: position 7,847 of record PVJA010007193.1, on the reverse strand, counting down.
ACAAAGTTATTTCACCCAGAGTAATTCAATTTGTATATGCTGGTGCTTATCTAGCAGAAGGAATGGGAAACATGGAAAGGAACATAAATACCTTGCCAAAGACACAATGTGTTTCCAACTCTTCCCCAACCAGACTGGAAAGTCCTGACAAATGGAGGTCATGTGTGATTTGAATTAGTGATTTGAATTAGTACCGACAACACTTAACACAGTGCCTGGCATGAGTCAGATAGTCAACAAGTATTTGCTGACTGGGTATCAGGACACACTACGCTGCTCTTAGCAGAAGAACAGCCTTATATACATCTCTGCTGTTTAAAATCCTTCATTCTAGGGAACTCACCATATCAAACAGAGCAAGGATATATATGCTGAAACATGGAGACACATCAAAATATAAACAGCTAGATCAGGACATGGAGACCCAAATATACAAGCCAGATGCTAGAAATACCCATTAAAATAGAATGTACCTTCATCATGTGTAACTCTTTGAAAATGGTATTTGTCAATTTTAATGTTTTAATTCTTTTTTAATTAAAAACATTTATCTTTTTAATTTTTTTACAGTTTTTAGGGAAGGATCTACAGGTGTTCAGGTCTCACTACTATATCACACTTATAGTGATCCACCTGTTTACAGCCTCCCAAGGGCTGGGATTATAGGCACATGCCATCACGCCCAGTCTCAACTGCCACACCCCAGGGGCGGGGCTGGCACAAGCCCAGGATTGAACTCTCAACCCCTGAGCCTGCTTGCAGTGCTTTAATCCACTGAGCTATTTGGCCACACCTAAAAAAAACATTTCTTTTAGCCTAGTAGGATACTTTAAAAGTCAAATATGAAGAAAAGAAGTGAGACGCAAACCTCTCTCCAACTGCACTACAGCATGTAGGCATCAATATGCAGATATCAAAGGTTGGGTCATTAGTACCTCTCAAATTTTTTCCTTTTAAGGTGCTTGTTCATAATGTAGCAAGGGAAGACCTAACCCCTAAGGAAAGACCCTGATCCCTGGCTGCATTTTTCTTGGGTCAGCCAGCAATGTTACAACAGTTCAAGCTGTAAGAAATTAGTAAAGTTTACAAACTTTCATTGTAATAATTGGCATTTACAACATTGTTTGAACACTTTATTATGGAAAAAAAGAAAATGATCAAGTAAAATGATTTCATTATGATCCTGAATAAACAAAAACTATAGATGAAAATAAATTTAGAATTCTATGGTCAGTATTAGAGAAAACTGTTCAATCAATGATTCAAAGATGGCATGCACAGCACTAAAACCATTACCACACTCTCCCACAGGCACTGTGTCATCATCCCACCAGCTGGAGAGTTGCAAGGTTTGCCTAGAGGCTCCAAGTCTGAGCCTCGTCATATACGGAAGTTATGACCATGAGGGTGATGATGGTGGTGACAATCAGCAAGAAGAGCACACTCAAGAGTCGCTGTAGCCACCAGCTGGAAGCCACATACTCCCCACTATACACACACAGACACACTCTTCTAAAAGGCAACGCTTATGGTACCCAAGAAAAAGTGTTATGAAATATGTGCTCTGGGAATGAAGGAGCCAGGAAGTCCATGGGTCTACAAACCTGTGAGTGTTGAGAATCTGTCAGGCCCCAGATCATCTTTGTCTTTTTCTTGTTTTTCTTTCTTTCTAAATGGTATAGGAGCTGGAAATTAAATAAAGTCAGTAGTGTGATATATAACATACTGCACTACTTGGAAGTTAACTGGTGTGCCAACATTTCTAAGTGAAAGGAGGCTGAAAATTAAAAGCTCAGAAATCCCAAGTGTTGACTGATAATTGTTCTTAAAACAGCACTGAAAGATTCTTAAAGAAACTTTCTCAATCTGCTTGGCAGTCATCTGCCATAGAAAGAATGACTTAACAGGGATTCATTGGGACCAAATCAAAACTACAGCCTCTTCACCTCAAACACAGCACATTCAAAACTCTTGCCTCAAAGACATGAATTAGAGACCAGTCTGATCTGTGTATCAAGAGCCCTTTTTCAATCCAAAAAAAAAAGAAGGAAAGAAAAAGAAAGTCCTGCCTCATTCTCTTCTCCCTATCACATAGGATTGAGTACAACAGGAAAGCAGCTCTCCTCAGTATCTGAGTGCCACAGCACTGCAGGGGGCCTGTAGAAGAGGTCCCTAGCTTTTGGATGATCTCTCCTCTAGAATGAGAGGCTTTTTCACCAACTCAAATGATACTAGGCTAGACGAAAAGAACAAGCAATTTTATACAGCTATCTTCCAAAATAAACACTAATACTTAGGGTGTAAACATGTACAATGAACATAGACATAAAAGCTTAAGCTTATTCCACAAATGATGAATTTTCAATGTTAAATTACCAACAGCATCCCATTTCCTATAATAATCAATGCATGTGTCAAAAGTACTGTATGTTTAACTTGAATGGTGTATGATATTTAAACGACAGTGACTAGCATGATGACTTCCGTTTTTGAACTGCTAATTCCTGCAAAGAACAAGAACATTTCTAAAGCTCTGCCTTAGCGGTGTTCAGAGTGAAACCATTTGCTACACTCTGAAAACAGTAGAAAGCAAAGCCAGAAGCCTCACAGAGTAGTTGAGATATTGGCTCTTTGAAAGACTGTGGGGCTTCGCTGCTTCTTGCTAAGATGGCATTCCAAAATTTTATAAAATTACCTTTAGGCATGGCTGAAACAAAACGTTTTCTCCACCAAGGTCTGTTCCTGTCTGATTTCTCATCATCGCTATCTTTGCGATCTTCAGTCTGTAGAAAAAGTTTGATGCTTTATTTGGAGCTGAGATGCAAGATAAATTATAAGAAAAGGATTTCATTAAGTCTGTGAAACACAAACACCAGTTTTATCTGCCTTCATGCAGGTAGCTTGAGGAACAAAGGAGTATACCTTTCAAGCATCAGACTATGTTTCTCACTGTTGGTAAACCAAAAGCTTAAAACAGATCCTGGTATAGAGGAAGCTATCAAAAATATTTATAAAAGGGATAGAGACATAGTTCACTGGTAAAGTTACATGCCTAGCATGTGCAAGGCTCTGGGTTTTACCCATACCACAAACAAAACAAAATATAAGTAAGGAAAACATGGGATACATGGAGTGCAAATAAACTCTATAGAGTAGAGGCAGTAGAATTCATAATAAAATAGTGTGTCTAATGTGTGTCAAGTGCTCAGCATAAAGATATCCATATTTCATTTAATCCTTAAATTAGCCTAAGGAGGTCGATCTTATTATTAAACCATTTTTCAGAGATAAGTATCAAGCCGGGCGTGGTGGCTCACGCCTGTAATCCCAGCACTCGCGAGGCTGAGGCAGGAGGATCGGTGCGAGTTCGAGACCAGCCTGGGCTACAAAAGTGAGCTCAAGGCCAGCCTCAACTGCATAGCGAGACCCTGTCTCAAAAAGACAAAAAAAAAAAGATAAGTATCAACCGAGTTAATCAAAATTCTCTACCTATGTTCCCCAAACTATGTAGCCTGTACGTGGCACAGCTGAGATTCAAACCCAGACCTGGCAGACAGCAAAGGCTTTCAACTTGATTGCAGCATACAGCCATTATCAACTCCACCATGCCAAAGAGACTGTAACTTAACCCATCAAGTTGTAAAAACATCTTAGAAATTTAATATTTTCATCTATAAAACTCAGATTAAAAACACATTCTTAAGCCGGGTGCAGTGGCACACACCTGTAATCCCAGCACTTGGGAGGCTGAGGCGGGAGGATCGGTGAGAGTTTGAGACCAGCCTGGGCTACAAAACTGAGTTCAAAGCCAGCCTGAACTGTACAGCAAGACCCTGTCTCAAAAAGACAAAAAAAAAAAAAAAAACCACATTCTCTATGGCTAAGGAGATAGCTTGGTGGTCTAGGCACCTTCCTGGCAAGTACAAGTACCTAGGGTTTGATCCTCAGTACCAAGCCAACCCTGGAACCCTGGGCACCCTGGGCTGGCCATGGAAACCTGGTGTGGTGTATACTTGTAATCCCAGCACCTGTAAGGCTGAGACAAGGGGATCACAATGAGTCTGAACTGCATAATGAGACCCTACCAGAGAAAGAAAGAAAGAAAGGAGAAAGGAAAGGAAAAGAAATAAGGAAGGAAGGAAGGAAGGAAGGAAGGGAGAAACAGAGAGAGAGAGAGAGAGAGAGAGAGAGAGAGAGAGAGAGAGAGAGAGAGAAAGGAAGCAAGAAAGCACCTGCTTTGACAAGTGCAGGGACCAGAGTTTGATCCCTGGTCCCACATGCTGCACTGACCCCGTGCCTTGGAGCATTCTGAGTGGGCAACAGAGTACAGATGACATGCACCTGTACTCCCAGCACTGAGGAGGCTTAAAACAGGATTACCATGAGTCCAATCTGTGTAGTAAGACCCTGTGCCAAATTCATAAATTAAAAAAAAAACCTTTTGTTCCTAGGCTGAACATATCAGTGTGAGCTCACAGTTTTATCTATAGAGGAAGACATCGAAATGAACACACAGGTACATACATACATACACACCCATATATGCACATACTTCTAAGCTCTGTTCACCAAAAGGTTTCAAGAACAGCAACACACCCACAGTAAAAAGCACTGATTCATCTCAATTTCTAAAAGGTACTGCTGGGAGCGAGGGAGATAACTCAGTGGAATAAGTGCTTGCCTGGCAAGCACAAGGTCCTGAGTTCAATCCCCAGTACTGCAAAATAGATAGATAGATAGATAGATAGATAGATAGATAGACAGATAGATAGAGACAGACAGACAGACAGACAGACAGACAGACAGACAGACAAAAGGTAATGCTCACTGAAAGAAACTAGGGATTCTTGGAGAAATGTCTGATTCTAGGACTATAGCAGACAAAGTGTGACATAATCTTGTAACACCTTGGGCCAAGAAGCAGAGAAATGTTCAAAGAAGCATACATAGAGGCATCTATAAAGAACCCAGAAGCCAGCTTGATAGGGTTCCTGCTGGCCAGATCAGAGACAAATGAGCTTCACATCAAACCAGAGTAACTAACCCACTGAGTAAGAGAAACCAGGAGACCAAGGACAGACTTAGTAACTATGTAGTTTAAAATTTAAGGAAGAAAGGCCAGCCAAACAGCTCAGTGGATTAAAGCACCTACAAGCAGGTGCAGGGGCCAGGGATTCAATCCCCAGGCCTGACATGCTAGCCCTGCCCCCAGGGCATGCTGAGATGGCAACTGAGACTAGGCATGGTGGCGCGCGCCTGTAATCCCAGCTCTTGGGAGGCCGTATACAGGCAGATCATGAGTCTGATCTAGTAGTGAGACCCTGGACATCCTTTCCCTAAAATACAATAAACAAACAAACAAATAAATCGAGGAAGAACAGGACAGTTATTGATTTTTCAAAGTATCTCCCTACATTAAGTGTTAATAGCCAGGCATGGTGGTGCACGCCTGTAATCCCAGCACTTGGGAGACTGAGGCAGAACGATCAGTGGTAGTTCAAGACCAGCCTGGGCTACAAAAGTGAGCTCAGGTCCAGCCTGAACTGCAGAGACTCTGTCTCAAAAAGACAAAAAAGCCGGGCGTGGTGGCTCACGCCTGTAATCCCAGCACTGGGGAGGCTGAGGCAGGAGGATTGGTGTGAGTTCAACACCAGCCTGGGCTACAAAAGTGAGCTCAGGACCAGCCTCAACTGCATAGCGAGACCCTGTCTCAAAAAGACAAAAAAAAAAAAGTGTTAATAAGAATACCTGATTACAAAGGGAAAAAGAGTGATTTTTCCAGTGGTGGAGCCTAGCAGACACCATGTTCATCAAATGAATATCACAGTAATGAGACAAATTACAGCTGTGCTGTTGTTAGGATTCAATGAAATGAACACAGTGTCATTTAGTAAAGTACCAACAAAGATGAATAACCTAAATCTTACCACAGTTTATAAAGAAAGAAAAAGCCTACATCTTCAGCCAGGCATGCTGGCACAAGTTCAAGGCCAGGCTGAACTGCATAGCATGACACTGTCTCAAAAACACACCCACACAGAAAAAGCCTAAGTTGGTGCCCATGAGATAGCTCAGCGGTCTAAAGTGCCTGCTTAAGGGCTGGGGAGATCGCTCAGTAGAACAAGTGCTTGCCTGGCAAGTGCATGGGCCTGAGTTCAATCCCCAGTCCCGCCAAAAAAAAAAAAAAAGAAAATAATTTTGGGCCAGCAGGATGGTTCAGCGGTCTAAAGTGCCTGCTTAGGAAAAGAGCCTGCCTAGGAAAGCTTAGGCGCCGCAGGGACCACGGTTCAATTCCCGCCACCACGTGCTGCACAAGCCCCGCCCTCAACGCAGGCTGAGCCAGCCATAAAAAGCAAGGAAAGAAAGAAAGAAAGAAAGAAAGAAAGAAAGCAAGTACGCACCTGCTTAGGCAACTGCAGGGACCATGATTCCATCCCCAGCACCACATGCTACTCCAGCCCCACTCCCAGGGCAAACTGAGCCAGCCATAATGTACATACATACATACATGTTTTGTTTTGTTTTTTTTGTCTTTTTGAAACAGGGTCTCACTATGCAGTTCAGGCTGGCCTTGAGCTCACTTTTGTAGCACAGGCTGGTCTCAACTCGCACTGATCCTCCTGCCTCAGCCTCCCGAGTACTGGGATTATAGGCGTGCGCCACCACGCCCGGCACATACATGTTTTTAAAAAATTATTTATAAATCTTATCACAAGTAATCAACAAACCCTAACTGAAGACATAGTGTAGAGTGTCAAGATCATAAGTCAAGGAAAAACTGAAAAATGGTGGTGAACTAAAAGAGACTAAGAAGACAAGACAACTGAAAACTACATGGATTCTGTATGGAGTCCTTTCATCACAAACTTAACTATCATAGACAATGTGCACATATGAATGAGGTGAGAATCAGAAGGTGCTAATGTATCACTCCTTCTTGATGTTGATCATTTTCTAAAGAAGGCTCAGAGAATATACTGGCCTGTAAAAAACAGCGAAGTTTTAAGAGGTGAGGGAGACAGCAGCAGGCTGGCAGCTTATACTCAAATGGGTAAGAAGTGATTTTCTACTATACTTTCAATTTTCTTGGTGACTTTTTAACTATTTCTCAATAAAAATATAATACCTCCTCTAACCATCTCAGAGGGCTAGATATTTTGAGTTTTAAATGTAAATAAAGCTATATACACTAGCTTCAACCAATAAACCCAGTACTCAGTGGGCAGTATGACTGCAAGTTTGAACCCAGCCTGGGCAACTTAGGGACTTGCCAACAATCACCTTAGAATTAAAAAAAAGATTTAAGGGTTGAGAATATAGCTTTGATAGAAAAGCACTAAATTTAATCTCCAGTGCTTAAAGGTTACATTTTGTTGAGACAGGGTCTCATCACTATATAGTCCAGGCTGCTCTCAAACTCACTATGCAGCCTAGAATGGTCTCAAACTGGCAGCAATCCTTCTGCCTCAGCCTCTTGATTGCTGGAATTATAGGCATGTGCCACCATGCCCAGCTGCCTGGAGGTAAATTTCTGGAAGCATCATATAGGCTGGCATGTTAGTATATACCTGAAATCCTAACACTTGGAAGGCAAGAGGATCACCACAAATTTGAGGCCAGCCTAAGCTACAGTGAGTTCAAGTTCAGGCTGAACTACACAGTAAGATCCTTCCTTTCAAAAAAAAAAAGTAGCTGGGCCCGGCAGGATGGCTCAGTGGTCTAAAGCGCCTGCTTGGGAAAGCTTGTGCGGCTTCAGGGACTGCGGTTCAATCCCCGGCACCACATGCTGCGCCAGCCCTGCCCTCGGGGTGGGCTGAGCCAGCCATGAAAATGAGTGAATAAACAAA
>PVJA010007192.1:57500-69790 GCA_004027025.1 Myocastor coypus | reverse complement strand
TTATTTGCAGTGGCTTTCTGCGACATGTTTTATCTGGTGAAGACATAAACGCTGCTGTGACCAACTGGGACTGTACGTGTGTTTGTCTGCTCTAAATCTGAGACAGGGCAAAGTCACCTCCTTGGGCTCAAATCTGCCGTTCTCCAGCCTCAGCCTCCAGAGTGCCATCAGTTGCTGCTTCCTGTCATGAGGCGCAGGCATGACTCACACTGCTGGGCCTTCCCCGCAGGTGGCCCATGAATCGTCCCGCGGCACTGGGGGTGACAGGCTCTGCCTTGGGACGGGCATCTTCTGATGTGAGAGCCGATGCCCCACTGGCTCTGGATGGTGTCTCCTTAGGCTTTTTTCATCCGTAGGCTCTGAGTGGTTTGTAGCACCGCAGTTTGTACAGAGGTGGATTGGTCTTCTAAATCTACTGTGGTGATTGTCTCTCATACAATCCCATTGGAGCTGTCTGCTTTAACTGTAATTGCTGACACATTTGCATTGGAGTCCACTCTTACACAATTTGTTTTCTCTTTGTTCAGTTGCTCTTTCTCAGTTCCACCTTTCCTGCTCCACTGAATTATTCCAACATATTTCTTATTCCATTTTCCACCACTATTGCAGTTTTCTTTCTCTCTGTCCATATTACCCACATAAACACTCACAAGTTCATAGGCAGTATCCACAGATATGCACGTCCATATATGCTCTACTCATATTTGTGTGTGTGAAAATTTTCAGTGTTTTTTCAAGGAATACAACATGCCCAGGCAGCTGAGTGACGGTATCATCCCTTGCAGTCCAGCAGGCTCCGCCTTTTGCAGCCTGTTGTGTCTTCACGTGGGGCAGCTGAGTGTGGGAACACCCCTGCGGGGCAGTGTCACACTTTGGCTGGGATATCAGCCCCGTCTCCAGGCTTGCCAGGAAATGCATTTCTCTATCCTACACATTCACTGATTCTGTCTCTCTCCTCCACCATGGGCTCAAGGTCTTCCAAGTATTGCGCCCCCCTTCTGCTAGAACATTCGCTGAAGCACCTTCAGTGTAGCCTACAGGTAGCGACTTTCCTGCCTGTCTGCTTACCTGAGGATGTCCTGGTTTCACCCCTACTGAGGAGGTGTCTTTGCTGGGCTTGGCGTGAAGGCTCAACTTCCTCTACCTCCAGCACAAGAGAAGCATTCATCCTCTCTTGCAATCTTTCCAACATATTCCTCCTCATCATCCCCTGGGCAGAATGCCATCTTTCACAAAGTGCTCAAATTTTCATGCCTTTAGTTTTTAGAACCCTCGCTATTATTTGTCTTTGTACTTTTTTTTTTTTTTTTTTTTTTTTTTTTTTTTTTTTTTTTTTTTTTTTTTTTTTTTTTTTTTTTTTTTTGGCTTGGCTCTGTTTTAAAGAAGCCCCTTGACTACTTTAGCAGGTGCATTCATATCTTTCAGAAAACTGGGAACATTTTCTACCATGATAACTAAAAATGTTTTTTCAACACCAAACTGTCCTCTAGGACTCCAATAACATAAATGTCAGGAAATTGTCATCATTCCATAAAACCTGAGTTATACTTTTTGTGTAAACTAATTGTCCTCCTTTAGGATTTTGTTGTTTATATTTAAGTTTCACAATTTTGTTCTTTTTCATTGTATTTTCCACTTACTTGATCAGATTTTCTATTTTCTCATTTGTTTCCAGAAGGGTCATGGCAGTTTAGTGAAGCATATGTATAATAGCTGCTTTCAAGTATTTGTTAGATAATTCCAACATCTGTAACATCTTGGCACCAGTTTCTGTTGACTGTCTTCCCACATGAGCATTGAGATTTTGCTGGCTTTTTGGTGCCAAGTAATTTTGGACTGCATCCTCGATGTTGTGACTGTTATGTCATAAAATTTTGCATCCTACTTAAATCTTGTGGACAATATTGATACTTCTGTTTTATTGGCCGCACAGCCTCGTTTGCTAGACGTTGCAAGCTCCAACATGGCACAATTACATAACTGGAAAATTGAACAAAATATGTGAAAGAAAACCTCTACAGTTTTTGAAGGATGCTTGGGGACACAAGAGAGGGAGATAAGGCGTGTCAGGCTGTGGTAGTGCCCCCACTTTGCAAGCAGAGATGCAGTTAGGCCCCCAAAGTAGAAAGCAATGTCTCAAGATCTGCAAGAGGAGGACAAAGGCACCTGCATCCCGGTGGTCTTGAACGTGGGCAGAAGCTGACTGACTCCTGCAGAAAGTGCTCCAAAGCGAGACAAATGTCACTGTGGTGGCTGGGGGAGCCAGACCTCACAGGTCCTACTGCCCAAGCATGGTGACCTTGCTGCTGCCCCCTCCCAAGGGATGGTAGTGTCCACAGAATCCTTGCATGGGGGTGAGACAGAAGCAGGGAAACCAGAAGAAAATACAGTAAAGCACGTGCATTCCTGAGATAAAGATCCTAAAATCAGGGAAAATAAAAACACATCTCAGTCATAGAGAATACACACATGCATGCGCGCATGCACACACACACACACACACACACACACACATACAAACACACACCTCAAATAAAGCAGATATCTTGGAGTATTATTTTAAACTGATGAATAATGATTGTTTATATTTATGAGGTGCAACGTGACATAGTAATACATGGGTGAGCTGTGATCAAATTGGGCCTGAAGAGGACTAGTGGTTACCCCAAGACTCTTCCTGGGCAGCTGGGCTGGACACATAGTAGCAGAGCCCAAGCCTGCTGTGCTAAACTGTCGTGGGAGCAACCTCCGGCCAAGGAAATGTACTTTACAAAATGAGAGGTTAGGAAGCACATTTTGAAAGTACTGTTGATTAAGATGCATAACAGGCAGAGCTATATAATAAACCTTCAATGTTTCTTAAAATCATAACATCATGCAAAGTATTTCTACTGTCACGCCCTGGTGTTTTTCCTATGATACACATGTGGGCCAAATATGATCCAGGGATCAGATGCGGTAGCTCCTTGATGTTGACTCATGTGCCTCATTAATGTAATGCATGGAGATGGTGGTGCTGTGATGGTGGTTGTTGTTGGTGGTGGTTGTAATAGTGATAGTGATGTGATGGGGTTGGGGATGGTGGCGGTGGTGGTGACGGTGGTTGGTGGTCGTGGTAGTGGTGGTGGTGATAGTGATGTGTTGGTGATGGGGATAGTGGTGGTGGTGGTGGTGGTGATGGCTATGCTAATGGAAATGTAATAGCGGTGGTGGTGATGGTAGTGGTGATGGTGGTGATCGCGATGGTGATTATGAGGTAATGTGGAAAACTGGCTCAGGGAGACGTGAGAGCTCTCAATACTAACTTTAGAAATTTTCTGTAAGTCTAAACATCTTTTTCTTAATTATGGCTGGCTCAGCCTGCCCTAGGAGTGGAGCTAGTACAGCATGTGGTGCCAGGGTTTGAGCTGCGGTCCCTGTAATTGCCTAAGCTTTCCTAAGCAGGTACTTCAGATCACTTTAGAACATCTTGCTGGCCTCTATACATCTTTTTTTTTATTATTTATTATTATTTTTTGTGGTACCAGAGATTGAACTCAGAGATTGAACACTTGCCAGGCAAGCAGTTATTCTACTCAACTATCTCTCAGCTAAATATCTTATCTCATCTATCTATCTATCTATCTATCTATCTATCTATCTATCTATCTATCTATCATCTAATTTATCTATCTTTTTGAGACAGCATCTCACTATGCAGTTCAGACTGGCCTCGAGCTCACTTTGGTAGCCCAGGCTGGTCTCGAACTCACACTGATCCTCCTGCCTCAGACTCCGAAGTGCTGGGATTACAGGTGTGTGCCACCACACCCGGGCTCTAAGTAGCTTTATACTAAAGCATCTACTTAGCTATTAGGAGGTAGAGAGCTAGACCTTTCTCCAATGCCAAGGTGATCAAGAGATGGAAGGGTGGGGAGAGGCAGGAGGAAAGTGGGGGGGGGGACAAAAGGCATGCAGATGCACTCTGTACCTGGGCCAGCTCCTCACAAGGAGTGCGGCTGTCATTTGCTGGAAACATTTCATGGTAGAAAATTTTTAAATGAAAAATAGAAGGAAGTAGAAAATAAAATTCACCAGAATTTGAACTTACGCTCTTTATAGTGTTTGATTTCCTCGAGCACCTATACTTCATTCTTGGCTGTGTCTTAAATCTCTGTCTAACAAATCCCTGCTCATGTCTCTTCCTGAGACAAGTCCTTTTACTACAGTAAGAGTAAGTGAAGCCACAAATTTATTTTACAAACAGAGGACGTGCCAGGGAGATAGCTCAGTGGAATAAGCACTTGCCTGGCAAGCACAGGGTCCTGGATTCAAACCCCAGTCCTGAAAAAAAAAAGAGGGGAGGGGGCTTAAGTTGTTATTTAAGTCTCAGGGATCCTCAGCCCCAGCCTGACAACATCTATCTTGGAAATCCATGAAAGTCACAAGAAGAGGAACCAAGATGCCTACGCAGCTGTTCAAAGATACTTTCTCTTCAAAAGACAGAAACCTATATTCCCATCTCTTTTTTTAAATAAGCCAGGGCAAGACTTTTGGTCCAGAGCCGGGCAGGATCAGTGCCTGTTGTCAGTCTAAGGGACTTAGATGAAGTTGGTCCACCAGACCTTCTGCAACCTCTGAAGAATAAGGAGCTAAAGTCAGCGGGTGAAGGGGCACTGGAGAGGACAGAAGAACTAAGAACTAGGTAGAAAGGAGACAAGGACATTGAGATGTTTAAGATTGTATTTTTTAAAAGAACTGCAGCCTCAGGACACATTCCAGTTTATTTATGTCTTTTTCTTTCTCTTCTCGAAGAACACAGTACACCACACGTGGCTTTGCCCCTCCCATTCTCCTTCTTACTTTAATGGTCCTTTCACCTGGGCATGGGTCACCTTTCCCCTGGATGTCCCACACAAACGGACCTTACCATGGGTGGACCATCCCCTCCCACTCACTAAACACAAAGCTATAGATCACCAAATTCCAGATTTCTGCCACCCAGAGATGACTCTCTGGTATAAAAAACCACACTCGGGCACAGAGAAAGAGGCCCAGGTCATGCCTGTGGTGTGTCTCATTTCTCTGAGCACTGCCTTTGCTTTTGAGAGCATCTTATATCGCCAATAAACCCTGTCTTTGCCTCTTTAAAAAAAAAAGTATGCTCTTCAAAGGACACTAATAAGGAAAACAAATAATCAACCATTGAGGGTGATGATGTCTATCCTGAAGAGCTAAAGTCTTCACAGGCCAGCAATCTGGAGACATAAACCAAGTTTTGGTAAAAGTAGGGGAGTTCAACTGAAGGTTGAACAGACACATCACCAAATATGCATGAGAAGCCAGTGTATGGATGAAGGCATCTCTGAAATCATTAGCCCCTGGAGAAGTGCTAACTGTGCTGCAAGGATAGATACTGCGCATAGACCGAAATGGCAAAATCTAGAGACCCACAGTACTACTCCCAGTTTTGGAACTGGAGCAGATCCCTGACTGACAGAAGTGTGGAATGAGGAATCCAGTTCTGATGTTTCCTGGGCTCTTTCCTTGTCTGTCTCAGCAATATTCCTGCTAGTTATTTGTCCAAAGTTGTACACACAAATATTCCTAGAAACCGTATTTGTAATTGACAAGACTTGGGCATGAATATTATGCCCATCAGCTGGACATAGACGTTATTGCACAGCTGTGCAATAAAATACTATTTACCAGGTAAAAGAAATGACTCTCTGGTATGAAAAACCACACAGATGAATGGGAACAGAAGTACTCAGCAGAAAAGAATAAAATACAGAATCACAGGCGGCTTGTATACAGTTTCAGGAAAGAAAACAATGATCTATAGGAGCAGAGTCAATCAGAGTTGCTTGAGGACAGAGCTAGCTGATGCGGGCAGACTGAATGGGAAGGGGATGCCATACCTCTGGGTGTGATGGAAACTTTCCTCGTTACAGATCAGGCTGGCTTCCCTGGGTACACATATTTTTAGCCTGATCAAAATGTGCACAAAATCTCTGTGAGCATTTTATTATTTATAATGATACCTCAATGCCATGGGTTCTTAACATGGAGGACCCAAGAGCACCCACTCTGGAAGTTGAGAACTCTTTCCCACAGCAGTCGGGCAGACCCCAGCTACAGGTGGGCACTGGGACCAGCCAGACCATGGTCCTGGAAGGGAGAAGGAAAGACCCAGGGCTGGGCAGGGCTGTACAGCCAGACAAAAGACAATGTTTGGATTGCTGCTCTGGGTGACAGTGTGTCCTGCTGGCACAAGGATGGGGCACCGCGGGGAGCTCAGCACACACAGACAGGGGAGAGGATGGAGTCACAGATTCACCTCGCCATGGCTGCCTTTGAGACATTGCTATGCGTTTTGTCTGCTCTTGGGTAGCACTCAAGCCTCTTAGAAATTCCTGAAAACTTGGAAACAGCGCTGGGTCCTCTGACTTCCTCCATGTCAAAAGTAATGGGATCTGAGTCACGTCAGAAAAATCCACACGAAATCTCAGAAGTAGCTGTCCAAAAACGTAACACATGCTGGGGAAGTGCTCTTGATTTAAACGTATAGGAGCTCCATCAATAGACATGGGGTCAGTCACTTTCTGTATAATCATCTCAGATGAGGCCTGGAAGAGCTTTCAAAGTTAATGCTGGTTACATGGGCATGTGTACATGCACAGACAGAGATGTAAGGGCAAGGTTTTTGGATCTGCCCATGTGTGTGTCAGCTATCCTATTATGTTTGTTTGTTTGTTTATTTATTTATTTATTGTCTTTTTGAGACAGGGTCTCGCTATGCGATTTAGGCTGGCCTTGAGCTCGCTTTTGTAGCCCAGGCTGGTCTTGAACTCATACTGATCCTCCTGTCTCAGCCTCCCGAGTGCTGGGATTACAGGCGTGAGCCACCACACCCGGCTCGGTGGGGCTTTTTATTTTATTTATTTATTTATTTATTTATTTATTTATTTATTTATTTATTGTTTAAATTTAACACGGGTTATATTACATATTTTCATCATCAGATCAGTTTAGATTAATACATATAGGTATATAAGATTGTATTTATTTATTTATTTATTTATTTATCTGTCTATCCTATTATGTTGAAACAAGCAATTGGAATGTGGGAAGGCCTGGACTGAAAAATAAAACAACACACTTTATTTATCCTTCTAATGCTTGAATGGCTTCAGTAAAGTGATTGAAATTAAATGCTAAAGATGATCTGTCCGGGCTGAGGAGATAGCTCAGCAGTCTAAGCGCCATCCTGAGTTTGACCCCTATTACCACATGTTATAGGAGCCCAAACACTGAGTGTGGTGCTGCATGCCTGTAACCCAGCACTGGGGAGGCGGAGACAGGAGGATCATTATGAGTCCGAGCTGTATGGCAAGACCCTGTACCAAATAAATAAATAAATAAATAAATAAATAGGTAGATTTTTTTTTGAAAAGATGAATTGTCCGAATTGAAACAAAAATTATGTGTCTGAGGAGAGCAAAAAAGGGCAAGAGTCTGGGCTGAAAGCAGCCAGGGCTGTGAGTGAAGGAGGCCCTGAGGACCGAGCTCATGGATGTCTCGGACTGGAACTTGATCGGAACAACACAGCGTAAAACACAGCGAACCGCGAGAACAGTTGAGTGACGTTGCTCTCGTGCGCTTGCTGGGCTGGAGGAGAGCTGCAGGCCCATTTGTCTCTGAGTCTCCTGGGCTGTGGGCCTTGCCCTGAGTGGGAGCTGTCTCACAGGTTGCCCTCCCTCAGGAACCCTCTGCCTGCCACTTTCTTGTGGCCTTGGAGCCCAGAGCGCATGGCACTATGCACGTGGAGAGTGAGAGGGGTATCTTCCTTCACCCCTAGCTCAGTATTAATCACACGTGTGTGTCTGAGCATGTGCACACAGAAACACGCACATGCACATGCAAAGACACCTGTGCATTCCTCCTTTCCTGCAGAGCCCAAACTGCGCAAAATAGTTGATCTTTTTTCCTGTGTTTTATGGCCACTTCCTCTCATAAAGTCACCAGCCACCTCTTAGGGGACAGAAGTGGGACTCACATTGGCTTTTCTGAGGCCTCCTGTGCCTTGTGTCTGTTGTGGTGTGGCTGTGTCCTGTCTGTCTCCTTGTGACCTCTGCTGTCCCCTCCTCCCTGGCTCTGCCCATAGTGCAGGCAGAGACCACACTCCAGAGGCCACATCTCCCTGTCGCCTTCTTGCGCCTAGCCCTGGGCACTGTGCACTAGAGCGTTCAGGGCTGTGTAGAGGATCAGGGAGACTTCTGCTTGAAACACGTGTCCTCCAGGCTCTGTCCCCTGCTGATGGAGTGATATTCCAGTCACCCCAGGCACTCAACAAAGCCAAGAGCCACCCAAAGGCCTCTCCTCTCGTGCCAAGTGGTGGGCACTGCATGGTGGCACTTGAGATGCTTCCTGTGGTCCACCACATGTTGAGGCCTAATGCGGGCCACCTGGGTGAAGGCTGTACTTGCTCCCCTTGCATTTCTCCATGTGATCCCTTCCATGGATAAATCTGAACACCTGATATTGGCTTGATACTGTGCAGGCTCCAGGACAAGGAAGCCGTCTGTCTCCTGAAACAAGCGAGGGCCTCGCCGCAGTAACTTCTGGAAGAGCACATGCGAAATGGACTGGAAACCGGTGACAACTTCATTCATTCTTGTCTCTTCCAGCAAGATAGCAATTAAAAGACAATCCTTACAGAGTAGTTTTCAAGGTGTCGCTTAATTATTTTTCTGGGCCGTGGCAAGTTTAATTGCACACATTTCTCACTTCTGTGAACCTCAGCCAAGACCGGAGACCAGGCTGCAGGGCACGCTCTGCTCTCCATATGATTTGTTTCCAGCATCTGTAGCCAGAAGACTTCTGGGGGACAGTAAGCCACTGACCTAAGGGCTGCGAGCATTCCCCTGAAAAGCCACGAGAGAGCACAGAGTCTGAAACCAGGGCACCTGCCTGCAGGCGCAGGCTGGATGGGCCGGGTGGCCAGCATGGCAGAGAGGGTACCCATGATTGTGGCGGTCATGAGCAACAGCTACACGGGCCACTCACTCATCCTTCCTGCGCTCAGTTCTCTGTGATAATCACGCTCTGCCCATCTCTTAATCAGGAGATACATGCAGAGTAAGGTTAGGAGCAAAATGATGTTACTCCATTCTAAAGGAAAACGGGGTGAGGCAAAGTCTCCCTCTGCGTGCTTTCGCCTCCAAGATGCGGACAGGCATTAGTGACAAAGCTGGCTGGCTGGCTGGCTGGCTGGCTGGCTGGCTTGGGGACAAACCAGAGAAACCTGCAGTGTTTGCTTGAAACATCATCGGTCTTCAAGATATCAAAATATGAAAGCAAAGGTTAATTTGCAAGTATAATGCCTGCATTTTCTTACAGAGAGCACCAGCGGCTATTTATATACAGAAGTTTATCTATTGTGAACCATAGGAGGAAAACTCCTTATGGACATTGTGTATGTGTGTGTGTGCACAGATGCAGGCATGTGCATGTGTGTGTGTGCCCACATGAGTGGTTATATATGTACATGGATGTATTTATACCAAGCTGAGGGAGAAAAGATATTGAGTGGAGTATTTATTTCATATCCAAATGCAGGTCATTGAGTACTGATTCTATAACTGTTCTTTGTGGGAATCTTATGACCACATGGCCATAAGACAGAGTAGGTGAGTGACAAGTGCCAAGAGGGCCAAGGTTTGGAGGCATGGAGACACCAAGGAGTGTGTGCCAGGTGGCATTCCTAGGTGGGGGTCTCTGGAGCAGGGTGCTATTGCCATCAGCAACAGGTGACTCATGCTTTTCTGAGGAGGCTCAGAGAGCTCCCAAAAGCTTCAAGAAAACCCACTCATGAGATGCTTCCTGGGGGCTTCTGGCTCCAGCCCCATGTCCAACCCAAACTCTACAGGGTCCTTTCCTGAAATGCACTTGGCTGTCCTCACAGGCCCCTTGCTTTCTATTCAGTGAGTTCTTCCTGAGCTGGCTAGAATTGTTCTCCTTAAATCCTGATAAGGAATCTGAGGTAAAAGATGTATGGATCACCAGAGCAACAACAACCACAAAATGCTGCTTTATTTCACAAAGATATATTGTGTATGGAATGCTCATCTTGCAGCTACCCAGCACTTATTAAACTTCCTAAAGAGAACAAGAAATTTGTCTCCCACATGATTTACATTCTACAACGTAAGAGTCCTTATTGATTATTTGAACGTGTGCATTTGTAGTACATAGTCAACTATAAAAATCAGGCCGTCATTTTTCTGCAGGGAATACCTAATTTTATGGAACGTGTTATTACAATATAAAACTTGACCAGTGAGTACTCACATTTGGATCCGTTTAAATCTTGTATTAGGTAAATATATGGCATGTTAACTGAAAGCCACAGTTCTCACTGACACTTAGGGCCTAATTGTCAATATTGTACCCAGGAAGTGTTTCTAAAAATGTATTTGACATAAAATAGTGTATTTACTAAATGAGTTACTGAGGTATATACCGGTGGCCTATGGAACAAACCTTGTCATTTACATGTCTCCTGCAATGCTGTCACAGAATCAAAATCCCTAATTTTAGTAAAATGTCTTAACATTAGAAGTCCAACATGCATTGTGCTCTCAACCGGCAAGCGGACTGGAAGCTCAGCCTAGCAGCAGAGATGGCTGGGCACCGCCGCAGCCCTGGGCGGCTTACCCTGTAGACATCATCGCATCTGCCCTCCCCAGCTGAGACATAGCTCATCCCCAAAGCTTCTGCACAGGTACCACAGTGGCCCACAACATTTTCAGTATTAATGCTCTGATGGTGGAGAAAGCCATCCTTGGGAAACCCAGACGCTGTTTCAATTCATTTGTAAAACAAAGTGCTTTGGGGCTCAGTGTGGCTCTGTGGACAGCTGCCATTTTCTAGCCGTTCCCTCAGGAGCCCTCTGTGTCTCAGGGTCTCCCCAGATACTTGGCTTCTGCAACTACCTCATGTGAGTGGATACCCAGTGTGGGAGAGCCGATGAAACCGGCCTCTGAGCCTGGCCTTCGGCTTCATCTCCTTCACCGTGCTTCCTCCTTTACACTGATTTACCTGCTGTGAAAAGCACGATTTCATAACAAAACAATAAGAGAATCAAAATAGTCAATACACTGCGTCATAATCTTAAAAGCATTTACTCAGCGTACAAGAAAGACTCTTATACAAAGAAGAGACAGATGATAGCCCAAAACTTTCTTTTCAGTGAGCTAAGAGTAATCAGTAGTATAAATGAAACAAATTAGCACATATGGTAAAATATTTTTGAAACAATAGAATAGGTAATTTGGTGAATTTTCTTTTTTTTTTTTTGGTACCAGGGATTGAACTCAGGACCCTGCACTTGCCAGGCAAGCACTTATTCCACTGGTCTATCTCCCTGATTTGAGAAATTATTTGAACTTCTCACTACTTCCTCCTTTTCTTCTGTTTTGTTCTTTATTTTATACGTACAGAATCTGCTGAAAAACATAAACATCACAAAAAGAAAACCATGTATAAATATGTCAATGTTAAACTTATCAAGATATCACGATATTAATACAATTAGCTTTGGCCTCTGCAGTTACAAAAGGTGCTCAAGGTGATGTGCATTAGCCTCCAGACATTTATTAGTAAGGTGAACTGCTGAAGTGTGTATGCATCTTTTGGCAGACTCTGAATGTATCCTTTTGGACACTGAAGGACTCCACTACTAACAGCTGTATTATCAGTTGCACAAGAAGAATTAATATTTATTTGTAACTGGCAGCATCAGGGTAAAATGTTACTATCCATTCAAGTTCATTTGCACTGCTATTATTTCATTGTGAGGATAAAAGCAACCAATGAAAAGACAGATGAAGTAGCTTGCTTCCATGTATGATTTATCTCATTGGAATCAGAACCTCTGTGCTACAGAGGACACAGCAATACTCACCAAGAGAAATGCTCTGTAGAGGGTCCTGGTACCTGTGAACTGAGCTACCAGATAAGAGGCAACTGGACTACCACATGAGGACCAACTGGTCTACCAAATGAAGGCAGACTGGTCTACCAGATGAGCATACTGTGTATTCCTTTGCACATGACCTTATAGGTTCTTGACAAGAAGAGCATTTCTCGTAAGAGCACATCACAGTCTCCAGCCTTGGAACAAACAGTCAGGAAACCTGCACTAAATACCCCCCAGATGTGAAGAGATAACTCACATCATAATGCAGTATTCTTAATACTACTAAAATATTCCATTTTAACACTTGCATGTGGTGACTCTGTATCCA
>PVJA010007192.1:0-52500 GCA_004027025.1 Myocastor coypus | reverse complement strand
GTTCCCCAGGAGAAAATGGTGAGGGGATTTAGAAAGTAAATACAGGAGACGAAGGCTGAGGCCAGGTGGAGGCCTGCTTGCCTGATGGGCAAAGGACCTGAGCAAATCCGCAGCGGTATTTATTTATACCTTTGCAAAGTTATTGTCATGAGACACAAGGTTGCCAACAACTGATGAATGAGATTGGCCAGGCAGGGAACTTTCTCAAGACTGAGGGAGCTTGACTGCTTTCATTGCAGGGATCTTGGCATGCCCTGCCATCACACTTGTGACCAATTACCAACTTCAGCTGCTCCCAACTTCCCCATCATGCTGGAAGCCCAGGTGCGCCAGCAGGCCATGTGTGTGTGTGTGTGTGTGTGTAGGGGGTGGAGTTCAGGGGACCCCAGTTGCTGGGGATATGGAAAATGAGGCTCAGGAGTGGCCAGGTGAAGGGTCTGCAGGCCCAGCACCTGCTCCAGGTGGCAGGAAACTGCAGCATTTGCCTTGTTCTTGTTGACCCAGAACTTACTCAAAGTGGCTGGTGAGCTGCTTTCTGTGATGCGGCCCATGGATGGTATTATCAAATGGCAGAGGAGCGGGGTGGAGGTGGGGCTTTCGGGTGCCACTGGAGCACAGGTGAGCATGGAGAGAAAGGCAGAACCCCCACTCCTGTTGGCACAGAAACGAAGGGCACAGACAGGCAGGCATCCATGCTGGAATGTCCTTGGGTTTCCTCTTCTTCACCCAGGTAGGAGGAGGTCCCAAGATGCCCGTGGCCATACGAATCAAGTGTATCCTTGTTCCTTCACACTGCTCTTGAGATTTAAGCTTCTGCAAACTCTGAGGGGTATTTTGGGGTGGAGAGTACAGTGGGTTTCAGACAAATTCTCACTGTATCATTCAGGCTGGCCTTGAACTCACTATGTAACCCAGGCTGGCCTCCAACTCACGGCAATCCTTCTGTCTCAGTGTCATAAGTGCTGGGCTTACAGATGTGTAGCACTATACTCAGCTTTATAAATTGTGTTAAAAGTGTACCTGGCATAATTACTCGGTGGAGGTCAGTAAAGTAGCACATGGAAAAGGTGATGTGTCTTGGTGGATGACACGTGGGTGTAGAAGTTGGTTTCTCCGTGTATATTATATAAAGATCTCTAGGGGCTTCACAAGCATGTTGCTCGGGGTCTGTCCAGCCCTGAGGACACTAGAGCCAGGTCCTGGCTGCTGTGGTCCTATGCTCAGTGAGCAGTTGAGGGGTGTGGAGTCTCCTCCCTGTCCCTGTGAGGAGGCCAGAACCCAGGAGGTCCCCTGCCACAGTGGCCCATCCACCTCTGTGGCTAAGGCTCTGACTTCACAGCCGGCTCCTTCTTCAAAAGCCAGTAGTGTTAAGAATGCAGAAGGGAAGGCCATGGCCCAGGGCACCTGGGTGACACGGTGGCCTTTGAAATCCCAACGCCTGTCTTGCTCCCTTTCTGTGAGCCCTCGGCCTTCACCCCTTCTCTTCTGCCATGTAAAAAAATAATAACAAAAAAAATTTTTCAAAATGTATCATGGTAGAATGTGGGTACCGGGATGCATCCTTGAACTTTTTTTTTTTTTTTTTTTTTTTCCTGAAATTTGCCTTTTAATCACTGTGGAGCCCATAGAACAAGAAGGAAAATATTCACAATAATACGGGAAGAAATTGAAAAATCAAAGGCATTGTGAATTTGGCTCTCAATGCCCAGTATTAATAAGTAGAATACAAATTGAATAGGAAAGCCCTCTGGAATAATTTACCTTTTGCTGTGAATTATAGATGACCCGTGCCACTACTCATATATACCTACTGTAAACTTAAAGTCAAGTCCTGGACATCCTCCTCCATAGCATGATAGAGGCACTGCTATCTCGGCACAGTGGCATGGGATTCTGGCCACGCTGTCACGTCTCCTATCACCTCCTGCGGTAGGCAGAAGAGCAGCTTGGTGTCACTGTCCTAGCCTTGCAGTGCAGGGCTGGGAGGCTGTGGAATGACTGGGGAAGATCAGGCCGTGTTTCCTCCCTGGATTCAAATTAGTCTCGCAGCTGGAGAGGCATCAGCGGCTGATGATGGCCTAACAACCTCCAGCACTAGCAGATACGACCTCCTCTGGGGCTGCCCTGGATGGGAAGTGCGGGCCAGGAGTGCCCTTGCTGCTCCAGGAGCCTGGAGCCTCCCCGAAGGAAGTAGCCTAAAACAAAAGTGAGGGGGCCCCTGCGCGGGTGCCTGGTCAGTCTCCCAAACATTTACTGCACAACAGCGGGTTCTCTTCAGCTCTGGGAGGCGAGCGTGTTCGTGGATCTGTGGTTGGAAGGGCACCAAACCTGCACCCCACCTCCCTGGAAACCTCACGCCCACGGTGAGACCTGGCTGAGAAGTGGGACCACAGGCTGCCAACACTGGGGAGCCCGTTCCTCATGGCCTCAGGGACAGCAGCAGCCTCACAGGTTCTTTTTGAAGAAGTGTTTTCCTCCCCTGGAGACGTGGGTTGGCAGGCTGGGCACTCACTTCCTGTAGGCACCTTGAGCACCCACCACCCCCATGGGGTAGGGACACAGGATCCTGAGTTCTTGTTCCTATGAGAAATTAACAGGATGTCTGTCTCTGGGCAGCAGAAGCTTGGCTGCATCAGGACCAGCAAGGACATGATCATAGGATACAAGAGTGGCCCCTGCCAGAAGGCCTCGCCCCGGAAGCCTGGACTCCTTTCCTCTAGGCAATGACCACTCTGGATTCCTTCCCCTGAGTGAAGCATCAGCAGATGGTTTTGCCTGATAGGAGTGAAGCCATGGAGTCCACTGGCTGTGCAGAGCGCTCATCCACAGGCTGGGCTTCTGAGTCAAGAGGAGGCTCCTCGAAAACCCAGGCCCCTTTGCACCCTTGCCTGCCCTTACCACAGAAGGCAGTAAGTCTTCCTAGAGCTCAAGTTATGCCCCAATTCCAGCAACCCTTGGGGTCTGTGCAGGGCCCCTAACTGGAGACCCCATTTCAAGCTTCCTGGCTGCGAGATGGAGTACAGTGCTCAAGGCGGGCTGAGGGTGACTTTGGACGAGCAGAGCTATCAGGATGGAAGTTAGCTGTGCTTCTGGATACACTTCTGTTTCCAAAGGCAGGTGTTTTGTGGTTTCCACATGTACCATGGATGCTCACACACAAAAGATTTACTGAGTGTAAGTTCCTCATGAAAACCACATGCCTCTGAAATGTAACTGGGGAAAGCAAACATTTTTCACAAAGATTAGTAGGCAGGAGGCTTCCTCTAAGTGTTGGCTCTCAGGGTGGAGCCCAGGGTATGGGGACAGGAGAAGCTAGAGTCGCAGTAGGGCTTCTGGCCTGGGTCCGGCTGCCTGGCCTTTCATTCTTGTTTATGAATGACGTGGAGCCAGTGACCTAACAGTATCATGTACATGTGTATACACACACACACACACACACACACACACACACACGCAGTGGAGGAGGGGGCACCCGCTGTACCCCAATCTCCTTCTGGAATGTCCTTCTGAGATCAGGACCAAAACGAAGGGCTCCCAAAGTAGACGGCAGGACTTGGACAGGGTTTTGCCTCTTCATAGTACAGCAGTTCCCGTCTGAGCTGGGCTGCGCCATTCCCAGCTCTCTGTGGGTGGCTCAGCGGGGCTGACTGTCCCCAACCACACTCTCAGTGGACAAAGGCAGCAGAGGAAGTGCAGGACAGGCAGACCTGCCGCATCCCAAGGGCCGTTCCCACTGGCTATGCACTTGCCGTTCTCAAGTGGTGACGGTGCTCGCTCCCGGGCAGACGCACCAGGAGGGCGTTGGTTCTCCTGACTGCTTGGGACGCAGTCATCATCAACGTGCCAAGCACAGCGCTGGTGTCATGGCAGCCTTCTGGTGATCAGGCTCGGGTCATTCCAGCCCAGCTACTGGAGGCGCCGCAGTTGCGGGTCCAGGTCCAGAGTAGCGCAGGCTCGGTGTGGACAGTGATACCCACTCTTTAGCATGGGGAGTGAGTGGGGGCTGCTTATGCTCTCAACAAGCCAAGGGGGAGAAGGGTGAGGGGTTCTTGCTACAAAACCACAACCTCCCATGCTTCAGTGCGTGGTTCTGGGGACTGGCACAGCAGGGTGATGCTCTTGGGCACTACAGCACCCCGGGCTTGGACGAGGCTCAGCTTGGATCTCACAGGTCCCCAGCACACACCTGCAAGCTCAGTATGAATAGCAACCCATGCAGAAAGGAACTTGATTTGGGTACTCATTTTACAATGTGTTTTAGATCAGCACCATCCTACAGACTTTTCCCAGGAAGGACAAAAACACTCAGTACCTGCACATCGAAGGACAACAGGTTTGTTTTGACTCACAGTTTGTAGAGGCTTCAGCCCATAGTGCACTGGCTCTAAGGCATGATAGAGCAGAAACAACCTCCATGGCACAGAGGCAGGAAGCAGAGAGAGACGAATAGACCCACCCACTCATTAGCATAATGCCCCATGATTCAGCTCTCTCCCCAAAGCCCCACCTATGAGCACTGGAGGCTTAGGGGGAACACCCAGATGTAAACCATGACAAATACATAGAATTATTGCCGACTATACGTTGATTGAATTAAAAGAAAAAATGGGGTGGTGGTGGTAATCAGTCTGCAGGGGAGGGCAGGGGCCAGGCGCTCAATAGAGGAACAGGGGCTTGGTGACTGCTGTCACAGACTAGGGGAACACTGTGTCCACTAAGGCAGGCAGGGCAGATGCAGGGGAGCTGGCGAGTGAGCGGGCCAATCAGATAAACATGGTGGGCCTGGAGGAAGAGCGAGGAAAGCTCCGTAGCATGAAGAGAAAATTGAAAGGCCCCTGCCAGCCTTACACACACCCCCCGTGGTCTCCCACAGGTGTCCTTGCCTCCTCTTCCACTGGAAATAAAATCCAGCAAATTTCAAGGTCAACAAACAGGCACCCTAAAGTCCTGCTCTAGAAGTGGGATTGGCTTCTCAGGAAGGTGATTTGAGAGAAAGGACCGGGCGGCACGGTAGCAGCTGTGGGGGAAGCAGCAGGGGCGGAGCTGCGCATGCGCACGTGTGCATGGGCCCCCCAGGCCCTCAGCTCTGCCTGATGCCTTTGGGTCCCCGGGCTGCGTGTTTCTGCCCTGCCCAAGTATTGAGGACACCAGAGGAGAGTGACAGTCTGAAGCCTCCTGGCACTGGTGATGCTGCTGGAGCGCTGCCCCAGGCAGAGACGTGGTGCTTCTCTGCTGAGCTGTGGGTCTTCTAGAGGGTGCCTCCCAGGGGCAGGTGCAGAGCGTGGTGCCAACACCAACCTAAGTTTTCTCGGGCTACCTGTGTCCACTGGGTGTGGAAGAGGCCTCCAGGAGCCTGAGAAGGAAGAATAAAAGACTAGCCTGAATTGTATACCCCAAATGACACGTCGATGTCTGCTTTATCTGGAAATAGAGGCTCTGTACATATAAATGGGATGTAAGCCGGGCGTGGTGGCGCACGCTTGTAATCCCAGCACTCGGGAGGCTGAGGCAGGAGGATTGGTGCGAGTTCGAGACCAGCCTGGGCTACAAAAGTGAGCTCAGGACCAGCCTCAACTGCATAGCGAGACCCTGTCTCAAAAAGACAAAAAAATAAATAAATAAATAAATAAATAAATAAATAAATAAATAAATAAATAAAATAAAAAAATAAATGGGATGTAAGCTAAGTTCAAGTCCTACTGCAGGGGCACGGGCCCTGACCCAATGTCATGGAACCCTAAAGAAGAGCAGAGAGGATCCGGAGAGGGGCGTGTGCAGGGAAACAAAGGTTGCACCTGGTAGATGCAGCAGAGACTGCAGGGATATGGCCATGTGCCAGGGAGCACCAGCTATGCCCGCTGCCATGAGAAACTAGGGAAAGCCAAACGTGTCTTGCCTCTGAGCCCAAGGATGGGACTAACTCTGCTGTCATTTTGTACTCCAGGAATCCTGAAAGCTTCCTGTCCTCTGAAGCCATCCACGAATCCACACAGCCCTGGAGAACCAGCACCTGGGGCCAGTGAGAAGCGCCAGGAAACTGGGATGCTGTACCCCAGGAAAACAGGCAAAGAGAAGTCTTTCAAGCAAACACCCCATGGACTTTCTGAGGCGTGCCCAGCACCCATGGGGCCTCAGCAGTCCCCGTCTCTGGCCCCACGAGGAGACTCTATGATTCCACAAGAACCCCCGCCCCAACTGAAGGGCCTGGAAAGCTGTCCCCACCTTATCTTCCCTTCAGGAAGGGTTTCCCAGAGACTCAGCGGCCTCATCAACTCCTCACTCCCTGAAGCTTCTCAGTCAGGCAGGCTCCCAGCATTTCACCCACTTGTGTATTCTGCTCTGATGATTCCGTGGTGCCATGGACAGCTCGTCCAGCAGCGAGGTGGGAGGGGCACCGCACGTGGGCACTACACTAGTGTGGGTCTTGTGCATCTGCCAGGGTCTGTGCACTCGTGGACTGATGCTGGCGATACGAGGCTGGTGCCTTGGACATGCCTGTAGCACTGTTTCTCCCCTACCGACTTACACGGTAAAGGTCTCCATGTCCATCTCGGGACCAGTCAGTCTGTAACTTCTCCTCTTAGGACTTCTAAAATGTTCATCATGAAAGCCCATTCCAATCCAGTTGCTACCTGACCCCTGAACAAGAAATAAACCTTCCGCCTTGTTTTCTGGCTTCTGGAGGACAGACTGCTCTCTGTGCTGTCTCTACCCTGCTGTCTGTCTAGCACCTGTGGGGCAGCATAGGTAGAGGAAGAGGAGTGGCCAGTGTGTGCACGGGAGGGACCACAGCAGGCTGACCACAGTGCGTGGGCCAGCCCACGAAGGGGTTTCTGCAGAGCATTGTTGGGTGGCAGAGCCTGGTTGGAGGACGTGGTAGCTGGGGCATGGCTGGAAGGCTTATCTCTCTCCCCAGATTCTCCCTTCACTGTGCTTCGCCGTGGCTGTGGCTGTGGCCGTGGCCTGGGCTGCTCTCCTCCACCAGGCACCTCTGCCATGCTGCCCTGCCTTGGAGCCAGTGGTCTACAGACTGCAACCTGTATAAACCCTAAGCCAAAATGAACCTTTCCTTCAGTTGTGGGCATCGGTTATTTTATCTCAGCAACAAGGACGCTGACCCTGACAGAGTTCTGCAGAGAAACAGCACTGCCGTGTACAGTACGAAGACATCTCTGCGTGGGAAACACTCATGGGCGTGGAAGGGTCTAGGGCGGGAACTGTCTGTTCTGGAGGCAATGCCCCACTGCTACGAGGTCAGGAAAGCCGCTGGCCCAGAGAGGGAGGGGTGGTGCTCAAACAGCTGCAGAGAGTGAATCCGTGGTGGGAGCCGTGGAAGCTGGAAAATTGGTCGAAGGTGTGTCCAAGGAACCAGGCCTCAGTGCCTAAAGGGAACAAGCTACCTCAGTCCTGAGATGAGCCTCCTGACTGGTTAAGGTCAGCTGTTAGTCACTAGGCAGCCTTGTGTCAAGTGCTACCAACTTTACAAAGGTATAAATAAGCATCTCTATTGTTTTGCTGCTGCGGTCATCTTGTCAAGCCGGCGGGATGAGCCACCACCTAACCCAGCTTTGGTCTTCTCGTCTGTCTTTTCCTCATTCCTGCCACTGTTTCTCCCAGGGTAGAGCTGATCACACAGAGGCCAACAGATCCCTCCAAAGCTGCCCTTCTGGAGGAGCCACTCGTGTCTAGGAAGCCTCTGCTTGGCCCCACGGCCTCGCAGGGTGCACCCACCTGGAAACACGGCCCAGACACCCAACCTCCTGGGCACCCGTGATGCAGTCAAGTCTGCAGGAATGTCCCCTGCCACAGTGCTCTGCCGGACCCTGTCCCTTGGCCAGGAAGTGGCCCAGGAGACACTTCCATCCTGAATGGCCTTTCTGTGTCCTTCAAGAGCAGCCTCCTCAGCAGGTCCCCAGAGGCGTGGTGTCAGCCCTTGGCAGGAACTGACACCACCGCTGTGCCATGCAGAGCAGCCTCAGCTCCTTCCTTCTGAGGCCCCTGCCCCTGGACACTGAGAGTGACCTTGGCAGGTCCTCGCCTTTGGAAGGATGGGGCATGTCTCGCCCATTACCTGCTGCTGGCTCATCTTTTCACCTTGATCTTATTAGGAAAACATAAGGAGCTGATTCTGCAGCCGGCAAGCAGCTCTGCGGCCGTAAAGTGCCTGCTCATGTGAGGTAAATTAACTCCCACACAGCATTACTCGCTAATTTGCCCATTGTAAGTGTCATTGACTCTGGGGGCTTCCTGATGCCTTATATTTCCTACCTGGTGCCTGCCGGCTTTCCAGCCTCTAGCCTTGATCTTGGGGAAGGGGGCCCTGCAGAGGGTCATGTCGGGATGGCAGCCTCCACTGCCCTCTAAGGGCCTGTGTGCCCCACTGACCTCACTGGTGCCCCAGCTGCCGCCACACGCTGCTTCCCTGTGACACATTTGCACAGAGTGGAAGGCCGGAGGGGGTAGGGGAAAACGTTGCCAAGCACTCACCCTTTTCTCTTTCTTCTTTCAAGACTCTGGCTTTGTCTTTTCTAAAGCTCTTCTTGTGCCCCAAGGAAGTGTTTGTCCATAACCCAGAATCCTTGTTGCTGAGCTGCCCGTAGGTGGACACCTGGCCCCTGGGCCCTGGCTCGCTGGCTGCTGCGCCCCTGTCCACATCTGGGCATGCTGCAGAGACCTGGGCCCCAGGCAGTACTCTGGCCTCCTGGGCAGTGTCTGCCATACTCAGACCTCCCCGAGTTGGATGCCCAGGCCTATCCTTGGCTGGAGACCTGCGCATGGTGCCCTGGGCAGAGACAATCGTCAGTCGCTGATAACATAGCCTGTCAGGCTGCCCAGTGCCACGTTGGCTCCGAGGATGGGCCTTTATCAGGGAATGCAGAGATGCACATGAGCTTTGGGTGTTCTCAGCCAGCGCTCCTCTCTGCCCACGCACACCGTGAGTGTGGGGTGTGCACCAAATGTGCAGTGGCAGGGAGACAGAGTTCGTGCCAGGCCCTGTGGGTGGTCGGCTGCCTGGAGGGCTAGGGCCCCACTTTCCTTTGCCTTTGCATTCAGCTGGACTACAGAAGAGCCATTTCTCCCAGTCAGGCCAGGGCGACAGGGCAGTGCTGGCTGCCTCAGGAGCCACACACTCTGCACAGTGCTGCAGATCTCGAGAACCTTGCATTCACTTCCTAGGAGTGCGCATCCGAGTGACAACAAGTGACAGGTAACACCTTCTTGCAGAGTGTGTGGAGGGTGTGAACAAATTCTTGGCAACTTCAAAAAACCAGGTGATCTCATGCCAAGTGGCCAATAACACAATGACTATTAAAATAAAACATACATCATGGTAAAAGACACAGTGTCATTTAGCCCTTCAAGATGTGTCCCTCACATCACAGCCAGTTCCGTCCACAGTTCTTGGCTGTGTATCTTACAGTAATGTTTTGTTTTGCATATGCATTCCATGTCTTTTTGATCACCCTGTGTGGAACTCACAGTGCTGGCTCTATGAGTCACGGAAGCTCACCCAGTCTTAGGTTATTGCATATATTCACTACATCTTTGTATGAGGCTGTTTCTGAATGACACTTCCACAGTATTAAATAGGGCTGGTAGGACAGTTCAGTAGAGTAAGCACCTACTTAGGAAAGCACAGGAACTGAGCTTCTATCCCCAGCCCCACATGCCATGCTGACCCTGCCCCCAGGTGCACCGAACCGGCCACCAAGACCAGGTGCAGTGGCGCACAGCTGTAATCCCAGTGCGGGGGAGACTGAAGCAGGAGGATCACTATGAGTCTGAGCTGCGTAGTGAGACCCTATACCAAATGCACAATATTACACAACAAATAGTACATGTCTGAGGCCGTACTTTAGCAATGAATACAAACTTATAATTGCATTATACTATAAGCATATGATACTCATTTCTGACATAATAAATAAAATCTATAAAGAATAAAACTACTCAGGCAGGTTTGCCCAGGATGGACCACTATTTTTCTGCTCTCCTATTTTGAGACAAGAAAACTTCTTTTGGGCCCCATAAAACATATATAATATAGTTAATGAGCACAGGCAGTAAAATGCCCTTTTTATATTTCTTATGCTAACAGAAAAGAAGAGCAAAAAAATAATTAAAAAAAAAATGCCAACCATGGTTTGGACATCACTGACTGAATATCTGCTGTACAATAGCAAAAAGCCCAAAAGCCCAGAAGTCTGCCAGAAACAGCATGAAGCTCCCCCATGAAGCTGGCAAGCATCTCAATACAAAGGTCAAGGAAAGTGGGGCCCTTACCCTGCCGTCAGCCTCGAGCCCCCTTCTGGCCACCTACAAAGCCCAGAATGACCTCAGTCTGCCTGCCGCCGCACACTTGGTGCACACCCGCACTCACCATGTGCTTGGGTGGAGAGGAGCGCTGGCTGAGTGGGTGGCAGGCACCCTCCCAGGGCCACCTGCTGCCCAGTTGCTCTCACGCAGGTCCTCTGCCCCAGTTGCTTGTGGCCCGCACTGCACCTCCCAGCACTTCTGTGGAGTCGCCTTCCGGAAGCCCAGCCCTGGTGGTGCTTCTCCTTATTGGGTGCTGGGGGTGGGCAGTCACTGTTCCGTGGGGCCAGGCTGCCGCTCACAGCTGGGGTGGGGAGAGGCCCAGGAGCACAAGCACCCCATCCTGCCTCGTTGGCAGCCTGCCTGGCTGCCTTTCACACCTGACTTTGGTTTCTGATATTTCAGCTTTGAGCTTTTCCCAGATTAGTGAATGCCACATGCTCTAGCACACTGCAGAAAGAGTAGGAAGCTGTTCATGGCTCTGGCCAGCGACTCAGCCTCCTGATACCCAAGACGTGGTGACCAGGGCCTGCCGTCAGCTTCTCCAACAAGCACCTGCCGGATCCGTGCCTATTTTCCCCGCCCTGACCACAGATTTCTCAATGGGGCTGTGCTCAGGAGCCAACGTGAAGATTTCACATGTGCCTCTTCTGACAGTGGCTATTCTGCAAATTAAAATACGGCGCAGCATAGAGGTGCACAGCTATAATCCCAGCACTTCCAGAAGTGAGGGCCTGAAGATCACAGGTTCCAGCCCAAGCTGGTCAAATTTGTACTTTAGAGAGACCTTGTTTTAAAATTAAGTTTTGTTAATATAGGGGACCTGGGAATGTACATCAGCACAAAGATCCAATCCTCAGCACTAGAAAAAAAAGTTGCTGCTAAACTATGAATCATAATTACAAGATAGATAAATGCTTATTATTTGACAACCGCTTGCTTCTTGGCTGTGTCTGGTGGCCAGCAGCAGGGTCTTCACAAGCACACATGGCACCTACGGCAGATTTCTGACTGTAACAGTGCAGTTGGAGATGACCGAGTGCCGGGATCTTCTGCTAGGAGTCATGAGTCTGGGAAGGCACAGCCACTCAGGGCATCAACCTGTAGTCCTGGGAGGTGCCACCCATGCCAGCCCAGGCCTGGAGCACCCCCAGTGTTCTGCATGAATTGCTCACTATAGAAATTATAGATCACGTACAGTTCGCTACTTTTGGGCAGACAGAAGGTGTCCAATAAATGTGGAAATTACCTCTTCCACTGGCCTGCTTTTTGCTCACGCTCTCCCTGGCGGATGAGGTCAGGATATCTGTAGGCAGCAAGAGCCAGGTGGAGCTCCTGCCCTGCTTCGGCCAGTGCAAGAGGGGAACCCATTGGCCTGGGAGCCACTGCTCATGGAATTGGGCAGCTGGCAGTGGGCTGGGAAGAGTAGGGAGGGCTGAGAAACAGGATGGACAGCCCCGGACGGGTGGACCCTGCTCCCTCCCTTCTCATCCTCTGCCTGGACTTCCTGCCCAGTGCCCACTGACTCCTCCCTCAAAGCCTGTAGGCTGCCAAAGCCCTTGATTTCAAAGCCTCCGATAGGCGCAGCAAACAAAAACCAATGTATCGATGGCTTTGGGAACAGACAAAGAAATCATTCACAGCTCCTGCTCCCTCCTCAGGACTGTGTGCGTGGCTTAGAGCATTAGACCTAGTGTTTCCATGCTCGATATTATTTAAGGCAAGAGGGATCACACTGGAGTGAGGCGGAAGGAGGAGGAGCGGACAGGAGAGTTGGCACCCTGACGTCAGGAGGTAGCCTGGGGGACTGGGAGGCAGGACTGAAACCCACCAGGCATTGATAAGCACCGTAAAGCCAGGTGTTTGCAAGCTGCCCAGGTCTCAGGAGTGTATAATGTTTTGCATAAAGACAATTGAGCAAGGGAAAGGTTTCCATGGCACCACCCAGAGGAGCCTGCATCGAATCCTGGGCTCTACCTTTCTTCTGTCCAGAGCTTCTCACTCCCACCCGTTGTCAGCCCACGTTGACTCCCATTCTCAAGTGCTTGGAAGGTTATTCATTTCCCATCTTTGAAGGTAGTTATGCTAATTTAAAAAAAAAAAAACAGTTTTTTATCATTCAAGTTGAAAGATGTATTATGGGGTTTTAGCACACAAATAAACAGGCTCCTCAAAAGTACTTTTTAAATCTTCGGGACAGGGTTTCTGTTATGGTATGTGTAAAAGTGTACCCTTGAAGCCTCATGCAGTCGTGGGGTGGCTTCTGGAATTTGTAATTGGTTACTGAGGGTGCAGGTTCTGCACCTCCGCTGAGGCAGGTAATTTGCATCACAATGTAAGGAAGAGAAGTTAGCTGCCTGAGCTGTTGCTATGCTGCTACCTCTCCCTTCTCTCTCTCTCTCTCTCTCTCTCTCTCTCTCTCTCTCTCTCTCTCCCTTCTCTCTCTCTCTCTCTCTCCCTTCTCTCTCTCTCTCTCTCTCTCTCTCTCTCTTTGGTGGGACTGGGGTTCAACCTCATGATCTTGCACTTGCCAAGCAGGCATCTGTGACACAGAGCTATCTCCCCATCTCCTCTCCCTTCTCTCTTGCTCTCTGCCCGCCGTCATGAAAGGTCACCTTCTGCTGTGTGCCTCTCTGCCTTGGAGTCAGCTGAATATGGGCTGAAACCTCCAGTAACTGTGAGCCTCTCCTTCCCTAATTTTAGTGTCAGGTATTTGTTCCAGCAACGAGAGAGTAACTAAGACAGTTTCACTCTGCATGTCAAGCTGGCCTTGATCACACAGGAACCCTCCTGCCTCTGCCTCAAAAGTGCTGCTATTACAGACAAGTAGCACCACAGAGCGCCAAGATTTCTTGAATGTGCCAGAAATTCTGCCACTGTGTGGGCTCAAAAGCGCACTTGTCTTCCTGCCAAACAGCCTTTTCCAAGGAAAATTTCCCTGTCTGAAAGCTTGAGCCTCCAAGGATACTGGGACAAAGTCCTGTCCTCCTATGCCATTTGCAGGGGCAAATAAACGGAAGTAATGAGACATCAGGAGGGGTCAGGGGGAAAAATGAAGTCTTGCTGAAACTGGGTGAGAAGAAGATTCCTTTTGACTGTTGTCTCCTGCTTTTTCATGTTCTCAGAAAACGGCTGTATCTTTCAGAGTCTCTCAAGGATTTTTAGATAAAAAGAGAGGTTTTATCTTTGCATGTCTATAAGCTGTGAAAAACTCCTGAGACCAAAACCTACAGGCAATTCAAATAAACTAAATCTGATCAAGGTAATATCAATGCCAGAATTAGAAGAAAACCCAGAGAGAATATCAATAACAACATTAAAACAGCAGGTTTCAACTGGAATCAATAGGCAGAATAAACAGAAAAAATTAAGTCACAAAGTGTTAGTAGATAAAAGTCCCTGGCTCATTAAAATTCTGTTTGTCTTTGTGTCTTTTTATCAATGTACCTATATATCTATGCAAGTGTATCAAAGTTTGCAATGTAAAAGAATGATGAAATAATCTAATTAATTTCCGGTGTCACTCTACATATTTCTTTCAAGTTAAAACTGCAATATTAATAATGGTTTGCAGTTTAATAAAATATCTTTATGTCCTATTAACTCATATATCAGCTTGCTATAAAAGGCACTTTCTATCAAAAAGCTAAAAACATCAAAAGAGTTTTGCTTTGATCAGGAAAAAAAAAATCAGGTTCATTCCATTTGTACTGACTCACCTCTCTTAGAGTTGTAGAAAAACGGGTGTTGGAGCAGCTATTCCCTCCTGAAAGGTATTACAATGGGCAGAGGGAGAGAAGAGAATTCATCCAGGAAGCCATCATCCAGGCGCCCTTGGGCCGGGACAGGCCTGCTTGTGCTTGGTAGCAAGGAGAGAGAACCTCTCCTGCCTTTCCCAGAATTACCACAGAGGAGAGAAAGGACAGGTACCTCCCTGGGGCTGGAATTTCAGGAATGTGGTGACCCTGAAATTCCAGCTACAGCCTTAGTCCTTTGTTTCTTCCGAAGTCACAAATCCTGCTCACTGACAAGTCTTGTGGGAGCTGGCAAAGAATTTTAAAATAATTTGACTCAATTGCTACCATGCAAAGTAGCTTCTTTTGATAAGAAGAGAGTGGGGGAGGGGGCTTCTGCCAGAGGTCCGGGCACCTGCTTCTGTCTTCTGGGCTGTATGCTCAGCCCTAACCTAGGGTCTGCTTGTCTTCCGTGGTCCCGGGCACTGGCAGGTGCCTTTGTGTCCTGTTTGATCACATGATGTTTGAGCCACTCTGCAAGGGTATGACCACTACCCTAGAAGGTCTGGGGAATCTCTTGTGTCTTTTTGCAGAGGAGTGTTAGTTGTTTTCTTAGCGCAGGAGCTGAGACACAAGTTAAAATCTCATGGTGTTAAATTTTATTCTGTTCTGAACTTTTAATTTTTTATTCGTGTTTGTGGTTCATAGCGATCACTTTCCTTGTACAACGCGTCTTAGTTCTTCTTCCTTTTCTTATGACACCCTCCTATGTCCTCCCTTTGTCCCTTGTTCCCCTTCCTGTCTGCAGAGCTGTCACCTCCCTCTCTCCCTTACCTTTTTTTTTTTTGCAATTTGCGGATTTTGGGGTTGCTTTCATTGATCCTGATGCACCCTTTTCTGGTGCCTGCAGCTGCACCCTGCTTCTCTGAGGGGGAGGTCCCTTGGAACCTCCAGCTCCTGGAGCTTTGCCCTCGACTGCTCCCCCTACCCAACAGCCGCATGCAGGGCCCCTGGCTGCCCAGATTTTGTGTTGGAACAGCACCCATGGGAGCTTTTCCTCCTTGCACAGCAGTGGTGTGGACGTAAAAAGAGATGAATGTGTAGACTAGGGTGCTGGGAAGGAAAACTGGGTGGGCCTGAGATGTCAGTCTGTTTTCTACTCCTGGCCAAAATACCATGGGCATGTACTGAAAAGAAAGGCTCAGAGGTGAACTTTGGCACCCTGTGTCAGAGCTGTCACCTGTGTCTGCGTCACTCAAGTGCTTATAGCCAAGGTGACACAGAACAGGAGGGGAAGCAGCAGAGGAGAGATGCTCGCTCGCAACAAATGAGAGGTGGTTGGGCCTTTATACATTGCCACCACAGAGGCTGGGGGTCCCTAGCCTCTGCTGTCACACAGGCAGGCCCTCCTTCCTACTACAGCCAGGCTGGGCACCACACCTCTGGCATAGTCCTGCACTCAGCCAGGGTCTCAGTCCACGTCCTCAGTCATGCGAGCGTGCCCTTTGGGGACTGTGTCCCAGTTGCTGCACAGGGCAGGGAGGTGAGAACAGGAGAAGAGCCTGGGGACGGCACCCTGAAGGGAGAGAGGTTGGCAGGAGGCTAGGCTGAGTCCAGGAGGCCCTCAGTGACAAGGATCAGGGCAGCCTGTGCTCTGCAAGAAGCTCTTCTCCCGAGGTCGTGGGCAGACATTCAGGCCACTCCAGGCCCCTTTTCTGTAAACCTTCATTCTGGTCTCCATCACATGTTGCCCAAGAAGGTATTTCTTTGTCACTATTACTTTTGTCAATTGCTTCCATCCTGATATTTCTCTTCTAAAGGTCTCTGCCATCAGTCACGACCTACGATTCTCATCTCTAAAACTGAGCTGTGAGAGAGGTCAGCCAGGGACCTGTGTGACAGGAATGCATCTCAGCATACAGGCACTCAAGCCCAGTACCTCAGCACAGCAGGGGCTGACCCAGGGCAGCAAAATGACCTTTCCTAGTTTTTCTTTCTTAGATTAAATTTAAGTTTATTATTTCATTTTTGAAAAGTAAAAGACAGAAACATGAAAGAAAATCAGATACAGTGATAGAAACAGGGCCATATACAACAATACGTATGCTACAGATTTTCAGAACAAGAAGAGCTGATTAACAATGGTTGATATGTCATCTATTTATGTCATCAAACCTGTTGCTCAGAGCAACAGATATAGTTATGGAAGATCGGACATACGATTGCATATGACAGCTTGCTTTCTAGAAGCCTCCAAGTTCTGTTCGTGTCCTTCATTTTTCTTTTTGTCTTTTTAAAACATTTATTTTGAAGAGAGTATAGCAATAATTGATATGACTTTAGAAAGGACACACATTTAGAAGACCAGGATGACAGGTGTTCAAGCCTGATTTCTGTAGTACACATTACTGCCCTCCATGTAGCAGCGTACAGATCTACAGAGATCAGTTAGTCAAGCTGAAATTTCTACACACTAACTGCTATTTTTTTTTTTTTTTTGTCTTTTTTGTCTTTTTGAGACAGGGTCTCGCTATGCAGTTGAGGCTGGCCTTGAGCTCACTTTTGTAGCCCAGGCTGGTCTCGAACTCGCACTGATCCTCCTGCCTCAGCCTCCCGAGTGCTGGGATTACAGGCGTGAGCCACCACGCCCGGCTCTAACTGCTATTTTTAAAAAAACCGATGGAAATTTTTAGTATACTCACCTCAGCCATCCTGTATATATACTTGCATGTTTTTGCTCTGCCCTTTTTCCTATCTTTTTTTTTTTTTCTTTTTCTCATCTTTATTGTGCAGTCCTTAAGTTCCATTTTTCTCTGTTTTACTATACCTGTTATAAGTTTCAAGCTTTATTTCTTCTTTTGGGTTCTTACACTAGGGAGACAATACGATATTTGCACATGTGGATCTGATTTATTTGACTTATGGATGTAGCCTCTAGTTACATTCAATTACCACTGAAGGCTTCAAGTTTGCCTTTCTTTATAGCGGGGTAATACTCCATGGTATAAAAATACCACATCTTTTTTATCCATTCCTCAGGTGATGGACATTTTGGTTGCTTCCGAGATTTAGCTATAACAATTCAATTTTTTTTTTCAAAACCAGGAATTGAACTAGGGCCCTTGTGCTACTGAGCTATCTGCCCAGCCCCTTAGCTATGACAAATTGTGCTGCTATAAACATGGGTGCATATATAATTTGCAAATTTTTGCCGAGTTATCTTTTTCAGGGTGAGGAGAATTTTAAAAATACAGAGACAGCCGGGCGTGGTGGCTCACGCCTGTAATCCCAGCACTTGGGAGGCTGAGGCAGGAGGATCGTTGTGAGTTCGAGACCAGCCTGGGCCACAAAAGTGATCTCAAAGCCAGCCTGAACTGCACAGTGAGACCCTGTCTCAAAAAAAAATAAATAAATAAATAAATAAATAAATAAGAAATAAAAATACAGAGACACCATGAAGCATGGTATCAACTCAGGGTAGCCTGTTACCCAGGGCAAGTATCTGGGGACAATTTGGTTGTCACGGCAAGCAGGTGCTACTGGCAATGAGTAGAATCTAGGGAAGGTGCCTGTCATGACCTGATCTTGGCTTCTTCTACCAGGAGGCACCAGGTGTCTGGCTGGTTTTCAACTCTGGTCAAGGGGATCTGAAGCTAAATCACCGTTAGATGATCTACACCAGTGTCCTCACTTTGAAATGACCTCCTGATTCTGGACCCCAGTCCCCCATCATCCAATGCCTCTGACCACCTTGTTCCCAACTGTCCTCCTGCCTTGGTCTTCATTGTAATTTCCCACTGGAGTGGATACACTGCCCCTTTCAAATGAAGCCTGCTGGAATTGGCCTAGAGTTATGTCCCTTCTACAGCAAATTTGTGCTTCATGTAAAAATATTTGTCTCCTGTGTGCCTTCACAGAGGGTTTCCTTCTGTCTCCATGATTGGCAGGCATAATTCTGACCAATTTTCCCCAAACGAAGCCAAAAGCACTTCATAAACTGTCATGGAGGGTGGAAGACTGGCTACAGCCCATCTAATCACCTCATTAGGCCGTTACAAACATGCATGGAAATTATTTCCTGTACTTGGCGCTCCCTCCTTTTCACCAAAGCTTTTGAATTGGGAACCGGGTACTGTGGAGCTGGAAATCAATAACAGCCTGCCTACTCCTCAGCAGAGCTGAGCTGCGGCCAGCCAGATCAAAGCGTGAATAGCACTGTGGCTAAGCTCAGTTCCAAAGCAAACTGGATTTTGTTGGGTGCAACCCACCCAGGTCAAATTGTGCATGGGACAGAAGTTAAATCAAGGAAGTTCTGTCAAAGGGAAAGAAAAGAAAAGCAGTGGCAAAGTTTTTCAAAACAGAGATTTCTCAACGCCTCAGAGATTAAGTGAAATCGAGCCCTCATTTTTGAAGCCTTATCTTCTGTGGGACAGAACAATGACAGGGTTTGCTTGCTGGTTTGGGGGCGATGTTTACAGCCCATCAAGCTTGTCAAGAGCGATGCCTTAGTGCAAATCCATGTGACAACCCTCAGGGAGCATGGTGACACCTGTGTCCCTCAGCCATAGTCCTTCCTGGTGTTTGAGTAGCTATGGCAAAGCAGGAAATGTGAGGTGATCAAGGACAGCGCCACCTACTTATTACAGGAGGATGCCTGGAGAAGCAGCTCCGCTGAGGGCGCTCGCCCTGCACCTGTACCTCTCGAAAGGCAGTGGCAAGGCGGCCTAGTTCCAGACTCCAGAGGCAGGAAATGTTCGAACAATGTCTCCAAATTGGATTTTGTCTTAGTTACTCTTCTGTTGTTGCTGGGACAAATACCTGACCTACAAGCTTAGGGAAGGAAAGATTTATTTAGCGCTCAGTTACTGGAAGATTCATAGTTTATAGCAGCCTGAATTACATAGCAAGATCTCAAGACACTGCATCCATACCTCCAGTAGAGGCTACCAGGCCTGGGGTAGGGGAGCGGGGTAGATGCATGC
The DNA here is from genome assembly GCA_004027025.1 of Myocastor coypus. NCBI lineage: Eukaryota > Metazoa > Chordata > Mammalia > Rodentia > Myocastoridae > Myocastor > Myocastor coypus. Next base: position 33,470 of record PVJA010007192.1, on the reverse strand, counting down.
TATCAGTTTAATGGTTTGTGCTTCTCTGGTCCCGCCCCTCAAGCCCCGCCCTGGTCCCTTGGTCTGGTCCCTCAAGTGGCAGGCTTGACAGACCTATGATTTACATGAGGCTTTGAGGAGACAAATAGATACAAACCATAACAGGTCTGTACTTAAAATGGACTCGTGTAGAGAATGCACTTTCTAATATTGCTTAGCCCTAATCCTGAGCCAGAGAAGAACACGTAATAATCATGCGTGCCTATATATGACTCCTATCTTCTGTGCGAAGATTTCACTAACTGGGATTTATGCAAGCACAGCTGTCTGACACCCAATGGTATCCAGGTGAAGCAGAGAACGCTGTGGAATACCCAAGCTGGATGCCTACTTTGCCTGGCCCGACTGACTCCACCAGCCAGGTGAGGGAGGGAGGAAGGAGGGAGACCCAAGTCGCGATGCATTTGGCACTTGGGCCCTGTGATGTCCTAGAAGCAGAGGCTAAGTCTAGAAGGCCACATGCTCATGAGCTCTTCAGGGAGCCCACGCTGCCTCCTTGGCTATATCACCAGCGAGGTCTTCATAGTGGCCCTGTGTCTTGCAAGAGCCGAGCACTTGGTCATGCAGTTGGCTATTGCCATACAGTTGTTGTTGGGGTCACTGTCGCATGTTTTCTGTTTTGATTGCTTTTATCTGTATGAGAATTGCGTGCGCAAGGTACGAACATCCCTTTAGACCCAGGAGTTGGTGCCTAAGGGACATCTACACCACATACCATCAGCCACAGAATGTGGGCCAGACCCTGATGAGACAGCATTGCCAGGATACAAAGAGCATGTCAGACACAGCCTTGCATGTGCTTGGGCTGAGTTCTGGAAGAGAAGTGCCTCGCTGCTTTAATGACATTACATGTGTAACCGGTGTGCTCTTTCACAACAAACTGCGTCTACAGGATAGGCATCTCCAAGAGGGATCGTGTGTTGTCTCCGATCCGCCCTCAGTGTTTCCCTCCAGAAACGCAAACACCTAGCTTCTCTCGCACAGAGGCAGAATGTTGAGAGCAGGCGATGGGCAGGTATCAGGGAGCGGGAGGCTGCCGAGAGTTTGCCAGAGGTACCTGCCCTCCTACATCAGGTACAGCAGAGAAGAGGAGGCCTCTCCCCATTTTGCTGGGCAAGTCGGCAGCCTTCCTGTGATGTGAGCTGGCTTTGCTTCTACTTTAACCTGTGAGTGTGTGCTCAGCTCCCTCCCCCAGAGTGCCATACTGAGTCCTTCTCCTACCTGTGGGCCCCAGTGCAAGGCACCATGCTTGTTTGCCGGGCTCAGTGCCCCCTGAGTACTTCTGCTTCCCAGACTTTTCACACCAAGCAATATGAGAGCTTCAGGGAGCCAGAGGAAGTCTGCCTCCACACCCTGCAGTACTGAGGTTGCCTACAGGGTCTGCACCCTAGCCTTGCACACTGCTAGGAAACAGGCGAGGTCAGGTCTCCAAGCCACCTGCCCAGCCTCAGAGCCACACAGCGTCTGGATGCATCCAGCTCGCTGGAGGAAATCAGAGGCAGGAGCACAGACCACTTCCCAGGGAAGCACAGTGGAGGAGCTGGGAGTGTGGAATGAATGGGAGGGGCCTGGGCAGTGGAAAGAGATGGGACCAGCCTGTTATAGCACAGGTACTCTTATGTCCTGAGTCCTCACTGACCTTGAAGGGCTAGGGCCAAAATATTGGCTATCCTTGTAGCCCTTCTTATCTCTAATTTTTGGTCTTCAAGCTTATATTCTTAGTCCTCCAGAAGAAAAGCTTAGTGGTATTATTACTATACAACATAGGTACTTGAGCTTAGCATCACTGTCTTTCTGAGTATCAAATGTCTTAGACTTAACTTGGAATTGGTATTATCTATCAATCATTGATATTCTAATAAATCTCTACTGAATGTGATAAAAGCAGTGATTTCCCAAATTTTCTGTTCAAGGAGACTATGGAGCTACAGAGGAAAGGGACTGAAGATATATAGTGTGCAAAAGGAGAGTCACCAGGAGAGAAAACATTCTCTCAGGCTTTCACAGAGAGGAAACTGGTCAAGCAATGGCTGTGACTCATCCAGATGGCTGACAGTGACAACAGTCCTACAAAGCATGGTACACGGTTCCAAAGTAAACCCTGAGAGGATTTGGCTGACCTTGGGAGATACAAAAGTTACATGTTCTGCTATACAGGTCGTGCTTAAACTTGCCCTAAACCACCCAGCTGAAAAGTTTAACCACGAGGCATAAACTGTAAAGTGAGATTAGAATGCTGTGCTCTAAAAGGCTTCAATCAACAGCTTCTAACATTGCGAGTTTTACCAATAAGTGACTGTGATGATCGAACATTAGATTATGTATACAACTACTTTCTCTTGTTCAATGAGAAAAATTTTTTTTCATACCAATAATGATTAGAAAAATTATAACATCTACACCCTGTGCTCTATATAATAGGAGGACAACAGTTTGCATTGTACCAAATATTGAAATGTATTACTAATGTGTTTTGAAACTGTCACATTGTTATTTCTTATTAAAAGCAATAATAATAATAATAAAAGAAATGGGCCGAGCCTGATGGGAGGGGTATGGGAGGGGCCCAGGACTGCTGGATCCATCAGGCTGACTCATTCCCCTTTAAGCCATGGCTTCCATTCGGATGAGAATGAAAGAATTTCATTTTGTGTAGCTGAATGATATTCCCTTTTGTGTATACGTCGCATGGTGTCAACCCATGTGTCTGTGGGTGGGTGTGGAGGATGATTTCACTTCAGGGCAACAAACACAGGCACAGCAGAGGCTGATGTGCTGATGTAGTTTCTTCTACAAACATATTCAGAAGCAGGGTGGCCAGGTCTCAAGATGGATCTGGTCTTCATTCCTTAAGCAGCCTCCCTGGACCAACTCATATTCCCAATGCTATAAGAGCAACTCTTTTTTATGCTCTTGTCAACATTTTGGGGCTCTTCTTGGTAGCAATCATGAAAACTAGGGTGAGATCATATCTCATGCGCTTTTGGCTGGTGCTTTTCTGAGGGCTAAGGAAGTAATCTTTTTCATAAAGTCGTTGATTTCTTTTTCCCCCTAGATATATCTTTGTAACGTTTGCTCATTTTGAAATTAGGCCCTGGTGGGCTTCTGTTCCTGAGCCACTTGAGATCTTCCCATGGTCTGCACAGGACATCTTATGCTGAGACAGGAGCTTCGTCCCAGCACGACTGCCGTCTCACCCGGATCGCACCTCAGACCCGTGTGTCCCTGGGTAGCAACACTGAAGGGGACCCTTCCCATGAATCACGTGCAAAATGATCTGCCCCTCTTCAAGGAGCCACTTCACTCTGGCGGTCCTCCCCTTGCGGCGCAGAGATTTCTTACTTGGATAGAATTCCATTGCCTATTTTCGCTTTTGTCCTTTGTGCTTTCAAGTTCCTACCCAGAAGGCCACTGCCGGCAAGGCACCCATGCCTCCAAATGTTTCTCTATTCCTGCAGTAGTTCTAAAGATTCAGCTCTCATTTCTCTGCCTTTTGGTCTACTATGAGCTGATCACTGCGTAGAATTAAACGTAGGAGTCAAGTTTCACTTGCATATGAAAATCTGTTGTCCTGGGCAATGATAAGAAAGAAGACTGTCTTTGTGCAAATGTGCTTTTAGCATTTTCATCACAAATGATTGGGCTGAAACAGGTTGTTGTCCCGTACCTGTAACCCCAGCACTTAGAGAGGCTGAGGCAGGAGGACAGCGAATTCAAGATCAGCCCAGACAATGTACAGACATAGAGACTCCAGTCTTAAAAGTAAAAGGGAGAAGGGTTGTGTAGGTAGCTCAGGGCAAAGCGCTAGGTTTCTCTAGTAGCACGAGTGCATGCACACACACATACAGACACACACACACAAACACACACACACACACACACACACACACACACACTCAATCCGCCATGTATTCTTGGATCATTCTTTTCAAAGAGCTCTATGGCTTAGAACTGAAATGCTCCCCAAAGGTATTCAGAGATGGGGCTTTCAGAATGTGACGGATCCCCGAAGCACTGTACTCATCAGAGTGTCTGCTGAGTGCGCTGCTGGAGGGGGCCTGGCTGGAGGGGGCCACTGGAGAGTGAGCGCGAAGGGCAGCTTCTTGCCCCTCGTTCCTTCCTCCCCTTTGTGCTCTCTGGCTGCCCTGCAGGACACAGTTTGCTTTGGCTTTGCCCTTCTGCCATGCTATTTCTGCTTCAGAGACAGCCGACCATGGGCTGAATCCCTTGGACCCTGCGCCACATGAGATCTCTTCTCTTTATAATTTGTTGGTGCTCAGCACTTTGCCCCTGTGATCAGAATGCTGGCTAGTGCAGTGAGTTAGGACACAGATCTTTTTTTTTTTTTTTTTTTTTTTATGGCCGGCTCAGCCCGCGCCCTGAGGGGAGGGCTGGCGCAGCATGTGGTGCCGGGGATCGAACCGTGGTCCCTGAAGCCACCCAAGCTTTCCCAAGCAGGCGCTTTAGACCACTGAGCCATTCCGCCAGGCCCCGAGGACACAGATCTTTGTACTCGCAGTCTCCATCCCCATAGCTTCTGACTTTTGTGTGTACATGTACCCATGTGTTTATATACAGCTGTAGATATTGGGGTGAACGCCGATTTGATTTTATTTAGGATGTACTCTAGGGATAGGTGGGTGCTATGGTTTGTGTCTAGGTGTCCCTCCCAAGCCTCATGCAGTCATGGGGCGACTTCTGGAATTTGTAATCAATTATTGTAGAAATGGGTGCTACACCTCCCCTGGGACAGCTGATGTGCATTTCAGCATAAGGCAGGAAGAGAAGCTAGCTGCTTGAGCTGCTGCTAGCTCTCTTCCCAGCGCTCTTGCTTTTAGCTGCTGCCATGAAAGGTTGTTTTCTGCCCTGTGCCTCTCTGTCTTGGGGCCAGTTGAATATGGACTGAAACCTCCAGTAACTGTGAGCTAAATAAACCTTTCCTTCCCTCAGTTTGAGTGTCGGACGTTTGTCCCAGCAATGAGAGAAGAGTCACTAAGATAGTGGGTGTGCCTGAGGAGGTCATGGAGGTATGGCTTTGGGCTGTAGATCGGACCTCAGGACCCTTCCTCTCTGGCCCATTCCCCTACTCAGCTTACTCAGCACTAGAAATTAAGCCTCTTTGCTCTGCCAGAGCCTCTGACTGGATCCCTTCAAAGCGGGAGCCGCATTGCACTGCTCCTCCTCTAAGCAGCACGTGCAGCTGTGGTAAAGCTGACCATAGCAGCCGTGTGTGTATGCCTGTGTGCAGTGAACACATCCCTCTGCATGTCCATCTTCATACATCTAAAGCAGGGCATCCCAGCAAACATGACGTTTGCTGCTTAAACCTGAGCAGCAATGCCACCCTGCACCCTGACGTCTGTCATTTCCCACCCTTGCCTCAGGGTCCCTACTCTAGGGAGGTTCCACCACTCAGAGAAGGGGACATCTTCTTAGGAATACTCAGGTATTCCTTTAGCTCATTTCATATTTCTCAAAAGTCCCTTGTGTTTTAATATTAGGATCTGTTATACACAGTTTTACTGCTGCCCTGCAGAAGAAAAACTGTGCTATTCACGTGTCTTTGCATATTTTATGCAGAGCTACTGGTGCAGTCCTGTATGCATTTTCTCTGGAAACCTCTTAACTTTCATCAGCTCTTTAACAAACGTAACCACTGCTTCCATTTGCCACCAGAAAGCGGATAGCTATGTGTGTATTAATTTAATTTAATATATTTTATTTAAGAAGTTGACGCTGCTTGGAAGCTGCTCTATAGAGGACCCCACATGCTCCTGACCACCCAACAGCCAGAGATCCAAAGTGTCCCCTCAACAGCCACCATCACAACTTCCTATCCTGATCATCCACCCAGGATTCAGCCTCCTATGACACTGTCACCCCAGATGACTGTGTCACCATGCTCCTCAGGGCAGACAGTGGTGGTCGCTGGTCTGGAAAGCTGGAGAAGATATGATACTGTGTGCCACCACATGCCCTGGACCACTGTCCGCAGGGAGCTTGCCCACGTCAGGGGTCCCTTCCTAGCCAGTAGAATGGAGCCATCAGATGGCTGAAAAGAAGATGATTTGCTCTGGTTTGGAGTCTGAGTTCCCAGGAACCACAGAGCATTTGCTCTCCCTGTGAACTGCCTGAAGGTACAGCTCGGGTAACCCCAGGCCACATTTAGGGACATGTGTTTCTCCTGGTAGCCTTAGAAGGCATGCCTTTGGTTTGCAAACCACACTGTGAAATTGGCTCCGGCTTCCCTGGATGCAGCACAGCCTCCGATCAAACTTAATTAAAGCAAGGTAAGTCATATTTATCTTGCGTTTCCTCCCAGGCACAGTTTTCTTCTAATTGGAACTGCAGGGCATCCCCCAGTCAGGGTGCCTTGGGCTACAGAGGTGGCCGCTGCTGGCAACATGACAGGCAGCGAGGCTCTCCTGGGGAGTGCAGCCAGCGTGGGCCCTTCCAGGGGAGTCCACGCACTCGATCCCACCCTAGCCGCGCAGCTGATGCTCAGTGAGAAGGTTTCCCTTCGAAGGATGGTGCCGGTCCTGGACAGTGCCGCAGCGTAGTCAGGCATCGTGTGAGCAGTTCTGCCAAGCCAAGAATCCCCCAGATGGCCATGTTACCAGTCCTGTCTCCTGGAAGCTCTGTCCCTGTGTCTACCTGCTGGCTACTCTGGATGGCAGGGTGGTGAAGGATTCCTTATTCAAGTGAGGAACCCTGATTCCTGCACAGAATTTCCACTCCATCCTACTGCATTTTCAGAGGGAGAGAAAGATTGCGTCCCGAACATTGCACAGGCAGTGAGACGCTGGATCTGCCAGCTGTCTGAGCCCAGCACGTCTCGTCCTCCTCCATGCCAGAGGCCCACGGGAGACACAAAACTCACAGCAGGCTGTGGCAGTCTGCCCCGTGTCTTGTGCGGTGAGACCATGTGCAGGTATGCCCGTGCTCCTGTCTAAGCCCTGATCTTGTGGGTCAGCAGAGGGTTGGCCTCAGAGATCCCTCTCACCTAAGCAACCAACACCCACTGACGCCAGTAGTGGGGTGCATGAGCTGGGCCTCTGCAAGCACGCGTGAGTCCCGTGGCCCAGAATTCCTACTTTGCCTTCTGGAGACACACACCTCCCATGGGCCACACGGCTTTTGTGTCCACAGCTGTTTTCACTTTGTGTCGCGTCTGGGATGTCACCATCGGTGGGTAATTTTCACATTTCCTCTGATTGCTGTTGTGTTTTTTGACTTCTGCTTTCTGGCTGCATCACGGAGATGGCCCGCATTCTGAAGGGCAGGGATCTAAGGCCCTGAGAGGCACGTCTCCTTGGGACGGAGCTCTGTGCCGTGTCTTGGCTTCTCGTGCCTCTCAGATATTCAGACTACTGTTTTCTCATGCAGATGCAGCACTTTCTATGTGACTGGAGGATGGATGACCTTGATAAATCCCATTATTCTGAAGAACAATAAAATAACAGGTTGGTGACGCCAGGGCAGTGATAAATAACGTTTTTTATTTTGCTGTGTCATTATTATCTTTCTTCTTGCCTGCAGACTGATAGATGTTCTCTCTGCCAGGCTTTTGCATGCCAGGGAGCAGGGCACCCTGTGCTGGCCTCCAGGCAGTGGGCACCAGCCCTGCAGTGTTTGTGAACCCATACAGCACTGCAGTTCTCTGAGCCCCCCAGTCCTCTGAGCACTGCAGTCCTATGGGGCTCAGCCTTGATGTAGCCCCAGGTGCCCCCTTCTGTCCAGTAGAGTCTCAGAATCCTGAATCACTGCACCAGTCTTCTTCTGTACTCGGGTGTCATTAGGCACCCAAGCCTTAAAACATGGTCATCAAACTGGAATCAAAAAGGTCACGAAAGGACCAGCTAAATAGCTCAGTGGATTAAAGCACCTGCAAGCAGGTACAGGGGTTAGGTGTTCGATCCCCAGATCTGCAGTGCCAGCCCCACCCCTGGGGTGTGCTGAGACTGTAATTGAGACTGGGCATAGTGGCACAGACCTGTAATCCCAGCTCTTGGGAGGCTGTAAACAGGCGGGTCACTATGAGTCCAATCTAGTGGTGAGACCCTGATTACTCTGTAGACCCTTCCCTAAAAAAATACAGAAAAAAAAAAAAAGTGTCACATGAAGAATGTAAAATAAATCAGTAAACTTTGAGGATTTTAATGGCATCCCGGAGCACACATTGGACAGTTTATTAAATTAGCCCGAAGTAAAGGAGTTAGATTACAAATCTCTGCCTATAACACACACACACACACACACACACACACACACACACACACACACACACATTTGCATTTTTTCCAGTGATGAGAATAGAATTGTATTTCTGTACACACAGCAAAGAACTCAGTCCCCGAATATGTCAGATAAATGTCCTCCTGGTGAACTGTCTGTCTCCATCTTTCGGAGTCCTTGGTGGGTGAGGCAAACCGTCCTGTGTGCTTTGGGAGGGAAATCGGCAAAGTGGAATGACAGGCCTGGGGCACCCCGTCCTGTCCACCAGGAAGCCTAGCCGAGGGGCGCTGGCGTTTCATCCTTGCATCTGCGCATTCCTCTGAAAGCTTCTGTCTTCAAGGTTTTGTGGAAGTTGTGCATCCTCCGGTCACCTGCATTTCTAAACAAACCCCTCTGCTTGCTATGTGTCTGTTTCCACTGCTCTGATTTCATTCCTTCCTGGAGAAATCCTTCCCTCTCACAGATGCCAACTCATTAGGATGCCGACCAGGACCCAGGGCACACACCAGTCCACTGCATCCTACTAAAAGCCACCAGCATTTGGAGCTCACACCAGGGATAGGATTTGTCCTGGGTGGTAATCTAGGGGAGCAGCTTCACAGTCCAGGGCTCTCCAGGAAGCCACTTTTCTAGCCAGGGTAGTCAAGGTATAGAGACATCAACTATAATTTGTGGTTAACTTGAGACTAACTTAGCATAGAATACTTTAGTGGAACACCCCAGAGGATCCAGTCACTGGGCATCCAGGTCATCTAAAGGTCATACCAGGGTCCCCTGGTGAATGAATATAAGAGCAAAATTATTTCCTCAACTTGTTCTCCCTAATAGGAATGGATTAATGAGAAAGTGTTGGATCAGGGCCCAACCCTCAGTGAGTTATCAGAGCCTGATGACCAAGGTAAGAAAAATGCTCAACTTCAGCCAGCTCTGCCCTTCCATGTGGTAAAAAGCAAGCAGCAGAGTGAATCCCCCTCAACCTGTCCCTGTGACATGCTTGTAAAGTGTGCAGGTCACAGGCAACAGTTCACCAAGGGACTAAGAACTACGCATGGGATTCAAGAAGGCTTTCCTTACCACTCCCAAATCTTATCACCATCCTTCTGAGAACCCATTCATGCCCAGTACAACACATTCAATTGTTAAGAAAAAACTATAAGGCAGACTATAATCCAAAACAACAATTTACAGAGCTAGAGTAAGCATCAAAACTAGTTTCTGATAAAGCAGCAACACCCAAACCATCTAGCTGGGGATTGAAATCCAGCATGATTAACATGGTAAGAACTCTGGTGGGTATATTTATACAAGCTGTGTGCTGGAACAGCAGACAAGGTGAGCAGAGAGACTGAAGCTGTAAGAAAGAATTTTTTAAATACTACAGATCAAAACACTATGTGAGAAATAAAAGAGGCACTTGAAGGGTTTAAGAGAGCACTAGACATGGCTCAGGAAAGAATCTCTGAACTTGAGGAAATGATGGTGGCAGCCCCAACAGAAAAGCCAAAATAAAAAAGGCAAAGGAACAAAACCAAACCAGAATACCCAAAATACTTCGGGATAACTACAAAAGATGTGAGAAAAAGGGAAGGCAGGAGGGAGGGAGAGAGGGAAGGAGGCTGAGGGGAAAGGAGGAAGGGAGGAATGAATGAAGGAAAGAAAGCGAGGAAAGAAGGAAGGAGGGAAGGAGTCTGGAAGATCTAGCTGGATTCAAACTGCAGAAATTCTAAAATTGAAGAGAAAATCAGAAGTGAGCAAATTAACTTACGTACAAAGGAGGGAAAATAAAAATTATAACTGAGTTCTCACAACAACAAGAGAGTTGAATAAAATATATAAACTGCTAAGTGAAAAAAAATACCTTGAATTTTGGATCTAAAAATACTATCTTTCAACATTTAAGGAGAAATATTTCTCAAACAAACACAGATTGGTGAAATTCTTGCCAAAAGACATGGCTTTAAATAGTAAAAGAAACTATTGAGAAAGAATCAAAATCAAATTCTCTGGAAACTTATCTCTTCAGAGAAACAAAAGAGCATCAGCAAAAGAATAGGTAAAATTCAACTGAAACTAATTTTGCTTGTATTTAATTAAAAGACTTAGTCAAAATAATACCAGCCATGTATGTATAACATGAATAATAATACCAACAGTGAGGCATTATCAGTGAGGTAAATGGCAAAAGTAGCACAAGGATTTAGAGAAAAGACTTGAACTTCATTTGTTATTAAAAGAGCACATGGTGTGTGTCATTTGGAAGTGGATGTGGGATGCCTAAAGGCATTGTTGTGGTGGGTACATTGTCTCAACTAGAGGAGTCTGGAAGCTTAACTAAGCAATCCAGCAGTTTTACATCTTGGAGTGAAGAGGTCACGCCCTTAGCACTCTAGAATGCCGTTCAGTGTGTCAGTGAGAGAAATTTAGAAGTTCAATTAAGTGACTCAGCAAGGAGTCAGGGTCCTTACTTTGCAAACACCCACAGACTGTGGAAGAGGAGGGCACCAAGATGGTGTGTGGATGTGGGTAGACAGCCCACCTACACTATAAGTGGGGGAAAGAGTCCCCACCCTGGCTCCTGTTGTCAGGCTGTCTGCTGCTGTCTGGGTCTATTGCCCTTGTGCCAATGCCACCCTGTCTTGGAGCCAGGTGGTTCTGGACCAAAGCCTGTACAAACTCTACAAACTAGGCTATATAAGGAAAACCTTTCCTTCCTTAATTTTAAGTGTTGGATATTTTGTTTGAGCAATAAGAAAAAAGCAACCAAAACGGAATTTGGTACCAGAAGTGAGGATGTGGCTATGACTAGTCTTTCGACAGCCTTGAAAATGGCTTGTAGGAAGAATCATAAAATGTTACGAGGTGCTGCCTTAAAGAGAAGTACTAGAACACCTTACACTGTTCTATATGGGAGATCCTGGTCAGAGCTCACAAAATCAGAAGGCTGATAAAAAGTCCTTCCAATGAAGTGTAGGTTTAGGGAGTTTTTGATGGAAAAAAGTATGGAATTAGCTTTTTTTAATACAAACGATGAGTGTTATAATTTTGAAGAAAGTTTGTTTGCATTTTGCTGATGTTCAGAGACTTTGCCTGCATCTGAGATTAACGGTGGCAGACTAATTAATGTGGCAAAAGAAATTTCAAAGCAGTCAAACATTGAGCTGGTGGTATGGCTACAGTTGGGGATTTTAAGCCAGATTATGTTGACAGTCAAGAGCAAAGAGTCTGGCAGGATGGCTTAAAGCACTGTGAGTTTAGTCAGAATGTTTGCTTAGTCAAACAGAGGGACTAGGATTTGAATTCTGGCACCACATGCCATGCCAGTCCCACTCTTGGGTGTGCTGAGCCAGCCACTGTGTTTGGGTGTAGTGGCACATGACTGTGATCGCAGCACTTGGGAAACAGGAGGATCACTTTGAGTTCAAGCTGTGCAGTGAGACCCTGTGCCAAATATATTTTTTTAAAAAATTGGTGTTTCATATTTGTTCTGCTGGACTTTGCACCTGCTTTGGTCCCATTTCCTTTGCATTTCCCTGTTTATAACTTTTAGAATAGAAATGTTTATTTTGTGCCATTGAATATTAGAAGTGTTTAGCTTTCCTTTGTATAGAGGCTGACAACTAGCATTTGCCCTATACTTTAGAGGACACCTGGGACTTGGACTTTACAGCAATGATGAACTGTTGGGATTTGGGCAAGTTTTTCAGATAGACTAGATGCCTTTTCTCATGGAGGAATATGCTTCAGTCTTTGGAGGGCCAGGAAGAAAATATTATGGTTGTAATATAATATAATGTTGATTGACTTAATAGTGGCTCTGAAGGATTGTTAAATCTTTATTATAGCGTTCAAGCTATAAAATGTTAAGAATAAGCATGATCTTTATATCTGGAAACTAATTTTCACAAATACTTCCAGTTGTCATGTTGACAAGGGTGGACTGTTACGGTTTATGCATTGTGTCAACTTGAGAGTCTAGAAGCTTAACTAAGTACCTCAGCCGGTTGTGCAATCAAACCTCTAGGAACTGTGAGATAAATAAACCTTTTCTTCCTTCATTTTGGGAGTTGAGCATTTTGTCTCAGCAATGAGAAACAAATAACCAAGACAGGCATATTGCAAACTTTAAAAAACAATTAAAAAAAAAGTACAATGTTACAATCTACTGTGTTAAGAAAATGAAAAAATAAAAAAGAAAAAAGAAAGCATACCAAATAATCAGAGCCAAAAGTGCAGAAAACAAAAGTAGAAAGAAGAGGAAAGCATAGAGATAGTAATGAATGAAACCATGTAGATCAGTAATCATTTTAGATGTCCGTGATTGAATTAAATCAGCTAAAAGACAGAGAGAGCCAGCAAAAGGCAGACTCAATTATAGGTTATCTCCAAGAAATGTAATCTAAATATAAAAGTACTTAATATGTGGAGAAGGCATGCTATTCTATTGCTGATAAATGAGAGTAGCTATATTAAGTTCACACATAGCAGACTTTAAAGTAAGAGGAAGTTGAGAAGTGAGCCAGAGCTCTAGAAAGATGTAACAGTCTTTAAGCTACAAGGGTCCAACAACAAAGCATCGGAAACATAAGACAGTGAGAAAAGGAGGCAAGGAGAAACTGACAAATAACCAACGGATGGAGATTCCCGCACATCTCTGTCAGAGGGGGCAGATCCAGCAGGTGGGAGCTCAATCACGCCATCAATCAACTGAGTCTACTTCGCATCTATAGTCTATGTCCCCAAATAGGAGTAGAACGGTAGACTTCTTAAGTTATAAGGGAACATTCAAAGTAGACCAGTCTAAGCTGTATGTCACCCCTCAACAAGTTTAAAGTCATAGGTATCATGCAGTGTCTGCCGTCAGATAACAAAATTAGCCATGGAAATATAGATGGAAATTCCAAGAAAACAGAAGATATTGTAACACTCTTAAATAACACAGATGCTTCAAAAGGAATCTTGAGGAAGTTTCTCTACTATCCTGAATTAAAGTGTGAAAACACAATTTATCAAATTTTCTGGATGGAGTGAAAACAGCATTTGGAGGCAAATTTATGTCATGGAGTATTAAGAAAAATGTAGACTCAATTTTTTAATCTTCTATTTTTGCAAAGTATAAATAAAACAATGGATTTTATTCAAGGTGAGGAAAAAGCATAATAAAGTTAGATGATAAGTTATTCAAAATTAAAACTGAAAATCAATAGAGAAAAATGAGTAAAGCCAAAAGCAAGTTCTTTTACAAAATATCAAGAAATCACTAAGCATTTTTTTTTTTTTTTTTTTTTTTTTGGTACCAGGGTTCGAACTCATGACCGTGCACTTGCCAGGCAGGCACTTGTGCCACGGAGCTATCTCCCTGGCCCTCACTAAGCATTTTCTTATGGTAACATTGTAAGGAGAGACGGAGCGACAGAGCGAGAGAGAGCGAGAGAGCAAGACAGCAAGAGAGAGCGAGTGAAAGAGAGAGAGAACAAGCCACTAACATCAGACATGAAAGAGGATGTCACACTCCATACATTATTAAAAGGCTAATACAGGGGCACTGCGATACTTCCATGTTCACAAATGTGATATTTGGGTGAATGGGAGGATTCCTTGAAAGACATCCTGTTCACGCAAGGAGAAATGGACCATCTGCGTGTTGACTCAGTACTTAAAAGCCTTTCAATGCAAAGAGCAATAGGTCCAGAGGAAGTTATGACTGAATGCTACAAAAGAGTTTTTGTCAGTTCTCCTCAAACTCTTCCAGAAAACAGAAGCAATAAAACATTTTCTAGCTATAAGGCAAGCATGACCATAACATCAAACCAGATGAAGATATCAGAAGCAAAGAAAAACACAAACCAATAAATATTTAAGACATACATGGAAAAATACTAAAAATCAAATATACCAATATTTTTAAAGAATTATACCATAACCAAATGGGATTTATTTATTTCAGATGTGCAGATTGTACAGTGAAAAATGATAATATGTTTCCTCACACCTGCAAAATAATGAGAAAAATGACATCTCCTCATCAGTAAAAGTCAAAAAACCACTCAACATGATACAAATCCTATTCATAATTTTGAAAACTCCAGGAGCCGGCAAGAATAACATCCTCAACTTAATAGTGATTCTCCAGAGAACGTCATGCTTAATCGTGGGAAACTAGAAATGTTACTACTATGATCACAAAGAAGGGGACAACCCGCTCGGGACCCCCCTTCTGTCCCTTTCTCAAACAGGAGCTTTCTTTCCCCCCAGTAAATCTATTCTGCTCATAAAAAAGACACAAATCACAGACACCTCTTGGTACTTTTTTCACTACCACACTGGAAGGCGTAACTGGTACAATGAAATATAAAAATAGATTACAGCATGCAGAGTAAAAGGAACGAAAAGCTGTCCTTGTGTCCAGATGACATGACTGTTTCAGACCAAATGAGTCAACTAAGTCTTTCTTAACTATAATAATACAACGTTACTATACGGTAGAAGATGGAACGGTAATGTGTAAAGGTTAATTGTTTCCTGTATGTCTATGATGAGTCAGTGAAATCTGAGATTTAAAACGTAATAATAGTTATGCTGACACTTTCAAAATGTGAATCATTTAGGAGAGAAATGTAACAAAATATGTATAAAGCTCTCTCTATAAGGAAAACTACAAAACAGTTGAAAGAAATGGCAGTGATAAGGGTCAGCAAGATGCTTTAGCGGTCTAAAGCAGCTGCTTAGGCAAGCTTAGGCAAGGGTAAGGACCGTGGTTCAATCCCTGGCACCACGTGCTGCGCCAGCCCCACCCCCAGGGCAGGCTGAGCTGGCCATGATACAAAAAACAAAACAAAAGAAAAGAAAAACAGTGATAAAAAAGAAAGACTAAGGAAATACCTGGCATCTGAGCAATTACTTAGAAGATAACCATTTGCAGTGTAGTCATTTCCTATCATCTTGTTTGAAAGTGTGTCATTCTTATTTTTCATTACCTCTAAATTAAGAAACGAAAAAATAGATGAATATTCCATAGTCAAGGATAATACTGTCTAGATTCGGGTTTCTCTGAATTTATGGGCCAAGCACCATGTCAGTGACAATTCCAGCCAACGGTTTTGTAAGTATCAATGAACTGTTAGCAAATTTCACATAGAGAACCAGAACACTCTGATCAGCCAGTAGCACAGAGGAAGAGCAGCAAAGGCGCCTTACCAAAGAAGAGGTGCAGGTGGTAAATAAGCACATGAAAAGATGCTTCACCTAGCGCACCATCAGGGAATGACAACCGACACACCACGACGCCCCTATCACAGCGGTCCAAATACAGAGCACTGACATCACCAATCCTGGCTCGCAAGTGAGCAAGACGAACCTGTGTTCGCTGCTGCTGGGTGGGTAACAGAGGACCCACCCTGGGTGTAGGTGACAGCAACCTATAGGCCTCTAGTCTGCATGGAATAAAAGGGACACAGAGGCTTGATGGTGCAGCTTCCTGACTCCTGCTTGCAGTGCCACAGACTGTTTCTCCTCTGTCATGCATCTCTGCCACGCTGCACTGCCTTGGAACCAGCCAACTCGAGACTGAACTGAAATAACCCTTTCCTCCCTTGTCTTGTGAGTGTCTGCTTCGTATTTTGACACAGCAATGAGAAAACTCAGGTAGCTCCTTCACAGTTACTTAGGTTGTAATCTCAGAAACTTGGAAGCAACCATATGTCCTTCATTTGAAGACATTTCTATTAATAAAAAGCAAGACCAGGACATAGAATAGTATTCAGTGCTAGAAGTGGAAAATGTGCGAAGCTATGAAAAGAGGTGGAGTAAGCTCGAATGTGTATCCTTCCAAGAGGCCAACACAAAAAGATCATGTGGTGTGTGACTTGTGACTCCAACTATGTGATGCTAGGAAAATGTGAAGCACTAAAGGACGCCAAAGAAACACAGAGTACCCATCGGATGAGTGGCAGAAGGTGGACTGATGAGGTCGGACATGGGACATGACTCTTTGTGATAACACCATGGACAGGCACAAAAGACTGAGGTCAAAATTTGACTTTGAGGGTGGGAAAGATAGCTCAGCAGACTAAAGCATCTGCTTCGTCAGACAGCAGCAGCCGGGATTCCATTCCTGGTATGCTGCGCCGGCCTGCCCTGAGGCACACTGAGACAGGGGTTGAGACTGGGCGTGGTGGTGCATCCCTGTAGTCACAGTGCTTGGGAAGCTGAAAACAGGAGAATCACTATGAGTCTAATCTGCGTAGTGAGACCCTGTAGACACTGTAGACCCTGTACCAAAATAAAAAGAAAAGTTCATTTTTGCAACTTTTCAGGAACCTAGACCCTGAGATAGCACTGCTGTTACCCCTCACAGGGCTTTGCGAAGCTGAGAACCTGCTGGCCACTGAAACTGCAGGTGCATCTGCTTCTTCTGGGTCCTCTGCAGAAATCCTCAGAGTGTTCCATTGCCCTTCCTCTGCCTGGGGTCACTGCAGAGGGAGACACCTGTGATCACTTGCCCGTAATGGCCCTGATGAGTCTTTGGGCTTCTGCATGCCTCATTTCCTGGTCTGCATACAAAGATCATTATTATAACTGAGGCAGCCATCTGGTATTATGAAGACTGAAGTGCATAGCGCTCGTAGAGTGTTAAAAGTACCAGGAGCGTGTTTCTGAGGTCAGCACTTAGGGCGTACTGTTAAGGTGAGGGTGAGTATTAGGGCTACATGTCAGAATTAGGGGGGAAACCCAGCACAGCCAGCATATGTCCTGGGCAAGGACCTGGCTTGCACCTTGGGAAGGTAGGAAGCATGCTCCACCAGCCACGAGACTGCCAGCCACCAGCCACCAGCAGTGACATCTCCACCCTGGCCCAAACTGTGATGCCCACTGTTGCAGCTTTCTGAACCCAGTTCCGCAGGCAAAAGGTACTCTGCATTCAGTAGTTACTTCCACTGGGCTGAAAAATTTGGTACTGCTGATGAGGAAAGATGAGTCATTCTGATGACGATGAAATATGGGAGCATTCCTATAGAAACACCCCCCCCCCGTTGGAATTGTGGACATGAGCTGCAGTTCAGGAGCACCTGGAGGGCTGGTGCTGTGGTCACTGCCCTGTGGCAGCTCGCTGGCACCAACAAGTGGATGTGTGAGTGCAGGGACTGTGTGCAGTGGGATTTCAGACAGCCTGCCTGTCTGAAAGCAACTACTGCCCTGATGAGTGAAGTGTGGTATGCTGTGATAAGGAAATGTCAAAGGGCGTGTTCCTGGTTAACATTGTGAAATATATTTAGACCTCCCAAACCATGCCCTGATCCTAGGTTTTGAATGTAAAGTGAGTTGATCTCCAGGCCTTGAGTCCTTTCAAACTGGTTATATTATAAGGCATGCATTGCCACAGTCAAGCTTGTATTTCTCCCCAGGCACAGGATAGAGTGAGAAGCCGGATGAGCCAGGGTTCTCTGAAAGTATGGAAGCAGTAGAGAATGCCTGTGAAGTTATGCAAGGGGATCCGCTCAGCAGGTTCATGGGATCCGGGGTGGGGGAGTCCACACAAGCCAACTGCAGGTGGAGAGCTGGAAGGCCCAGGAGCTGCCCAGTCCAAGGAGATGCCCCAGATTCAGAGCAACTGAGCATGCGTGCCAGCCCCAGGTGGAAGTTTGGAAGCTCCCAGGAGAGTCGCTTTGTACCTCTGAGTTGGAAACTGGAGACCTAGAGGTTGCTGTCCAAAGGCGACGGCCGCAAAAGACATGCTAGGAAGACCAGCGCTCCTCAAAACAGGGGCACCTCCTTCTCCTCCTTTCTCTTTTATTTTCTCTAGGCTACAGGCCTGGTGTACCACGGCTAGAATGGGTCCCTCCCCAGCTCTCTGGTCCATGCATCAGTCGTCTCTGTCCAGCTGGCTACCAGCACCTGCAGCATCCCTGAGAGGCAGGATGCGCTGCGCCCTTATGCATCATGGTGACAGTGCCCTGTGCCATTCACTATGTTAGACAAAGTGAGAGGGCAGGATGCACCCCTTCGTTCTTAGCCTTGTAAGAAAAATCCTAAGTTTCCAGGGATCTCCCTTGGTGACTAGGATTTGCTCATGATTTTGGCCTTGTGGCTCTCCTCCAAAGATTTTATATTTATTCACAAAGGCTGTCTTTTTTCTGGAAGTACAGCGCCTTCAATTCATGCTCAGCAGAAAGCTTAGAAGGTGACCCCTGAAAACCAGCGTTCGGAAGCTAGAGCTTACAGGGAGCTCCTGGTGCTCAGTGCTCTCCAGCCTGAGGTGATGGAGGATAAGTGGCAGAAGCTGTGTGGGGCCCCGGGGCAGCACCATGCCCTCCTGGCCCCAGGGCTGCCCAGGTGTCTGTGTGTGTTCAGGACTGCTCCAAGACACTGGTCTCCTGAGCCTGAGGTAGAGGCTCCGGGAGGGAGGGCAGCAGAGGCTCCATAGACTGCCATGCTCAGGGTGAGCTCCATGGTGCCATCTTCATCTCCACCCGGAGCTCTGATCCACTCGACCCTTTGTTCACCCCTCCTAGCATGGGATTCCCACTCACACTTATCCTTTCCACTTCTGAGGTCCTCTGACCTGTAGCGTGAGGTTTCCCAAGCGTGGGACAAACTTCCTGGCCAGCGACACAGCTGATGTGACCGTTACCCTTGTGTGTCATCTCATTGGATGAAGAATCATCTAGCATATCAGTAGCGCCCCCTTCTGTGTGTGTTGGGTGGGTCATGGAGGTGTGGCCTTGGTGACCCTATCTATCACCTCTTCCTGTCCCTCCATTTGTTTCCCAGCTGGCACGATCTAGCCAGTTTTGCGCCACGGTGGCCCCTCCACTATGCTGTCTCTACCTCAGAGCATCGGCCATGGATAGGACCCATGAGCAAATTCAGCGTCTCTGCCTTTAAGCCGTGGAGTGGGAACTGCATCTCAGTGAGAGGAAAGCGAAGGGCAGCACTTGACCACGCCCAAGCCCGCTGGCCCAGCTCACACCCTCTACAGGATTAGAAAACCCAAGAGGCAGCAGGCCGAGCTCAGCACCCGTGCCAGGGCCTGCCATGCCCCTCTGCAGGCCGCACGGCTTCTGCTGGGATCTGCATTCCTGGGAGCAAACTCAAGGGCCTCTTCTGCTTTCTCAGAGGACAGCAATGTCCAGCGCAGGGTGCACCAGGGAATGTTAGCTGTGTCCTCAGGAAGTGGGAAACCACCGCAAAGGGAGACAGCTTCTTAGGACAGGGGAGCCCACATGGGTCTCTGCCCCTGCTCACCTCAACATTGCCCACCATGTGGGTAGCACGACACCCCCTCATGGCTCCTGGCCAGCGGAACCTGGCCACAGGGAGACCCTCAACACCCACTCACGCACACACCACACAGGGTCTGCTGCTGAGTTTCCAGGGACTCCCGGGGGCAGGAATGGGGAGCCGTTGTGCGTGCATGGCTGTGATAGGAAATGTTTACACAGGGAGGCCGGAGAAAGCTGGCGGGATTGCGCAGGGGAGGGGAGCTGCTGCTCAGAGAGAGGACGGAAGAGCAGCAAGGCCGTGCCAAGGGCGAACCCACCCAGTGGAACCTCGCGGTCCCTGCCTGCCTTCCTCATGTACCGGAGGCCCAGCTGCCGCTGTCAGCGTCTTGTCCTGGATGACATAGCTGAAGGTGACATATCTTCCTTGGCTGGAAGGCGAGGATTGCACACCCCCTGGGGGCTCCATCGCTCGCGCGGGAGGTTACGGCTCTCAGACTCTTGGAAGAGCTGTGGAAACAGAGGCGTGAATGAGCCTGCCGTCCCCGCGGTGTGGGGAGAGCTCAGAGACCTCTGCTCCAGACCCGGTGGCCCTCTCCACCCTAGCGGCCCCTCCAGCGCTCTGTCCACACATGGTGAGAAGCTTCATCTGATTTTCAGATGTAAAACCGAAGGTGCCATACTTGTTTCCCGCTTCCTTCCTTAGGATGCCCAGGCCCCAGGCCCTAGGTAAGAGAGAGGCCGTGGCGCAAAGCAACAGAGGAGAAAGCCCACATGTGCAGTCTCCCTCCCTGTTCCATACCCCACGCTGGATTAATGGTGACTTTCACTGGCCGGCGTCAGCCCTGAGGTCTCGCCTCTGCCTCTGTACCTGCCTGTGCAGTGCCAGGGAAAACCTGAAGCCCAGCAAATCCACCGCACAATGGCGTTCAGAGCGGCAGCCTGGAATTAAAGGTCTCCATTGTTTGCAAGGATTATTCCCCTGCCTTTCCCAGCTTCAAAGACTTGCGGATCTTCACTCCCTTTCTCTATTGATCCCGGCTGATCAGATTAACTTTGTTTTGGATTCCTATTGAAACAAACAGATACATTTTAAGCACTTTCATGTATAGTTTTGTTTCGGTTCAGAATTCTTACCATGTGTCTAGTTTCTTGTCATAAAGATTACCAAGCAAGTCTAAGAAAATAAAGGAATTACCATAAATTCTATTCACTAAATACCAACACTTTCAGGTAAATTATCTCAATTGTAAGATACTTTGGCATACCAAGTAATTATGTGCAATTAAAATCCCACCATAGGTTTACTTTTCCCCTGTTAATTTATAATAGAATTACCTGTACTCAGGAAAACTGGAAGATTAGCAAGCACTAGAAATCAAAGACATCTCTCAACACCACAAAAATAAAGCCAAACATTTACCCTACTCATTGACTACTTCAGATTTCAGATAAAATTATTTAATACTCTCCTACCCTTTAATGAGCCAGGAAGAATGTGAAGAGAATTTCCCAGCAGACAGATCATCCTCAGGTGTCTTCAGAGGGCGGAGTGGGGTGTGCTGAGCCTATGCTTGTCCCAGGGCCCTGACTCAGACACCAGCTTAAGGGATTGCTCTGAGCACCTTTCCTACCTGGTCCTTCTACTGTTGGGTGGCTGCTGACTCTGTGTCTGAAGCCTAGACTGGGGGTGGGTGAGCCTCCCCAGGACCGGGCTCCGGGCCCCCAATCTCCCTAGGCTTGGTGACCCAGAGGAGGGCTCTTCCTCCTGCAGCGCCTGCTGAGCAGAGCCCACCCCAGCGAAGGCCCATTTACAAGCAGGAAGCAGAGATCACACCACAGTGACTAAAGCAAAAGGAACCCCCATGACAACCTTCCAAGTCCTTGGCTCACCCTTGCGAGGGTATAAAGAGGATCCTGCTGCCTAGGTAGCTTCTGAGACTTGAGGTTGCCAGGACTGTTACACTGGGAAACCAAAGCAAGCTGGTCACCCCCAGATGGCTATGGCTCAGCTGTCCCCAAGTCCCTGCATGGCTCCTGTGTGCCACAGCCCTGGTAAAGCCCCTCAGGGTTTCTGTCCTGACCCCTTGGAGTAGGAGGAGATTTGTACACTGTCTGAGCTGACCCAGTCACTGTGGGACCTCAGCCTGCTGGAAGAGAGCCCCTGTATGTGCATGCCCTATACACATAGCTCTGGATAAGTAAGGTGGCAGAGTCTTCATTCCTGGCCACTTAATCATAAGCACATATCAATTTTGCTGAGGACAATTTTCCAGTGGGCAGGAGGAGAGGATAGGCCTACTTTTCATGGTATTTAGGGCTTCTGTTGTGGTGGGAAGATTGGTACAAAGGATGACAACCACGGTACAGGGGCACCCATCCTCATTGCCAGGTGACATCAGCAAGGCCCAGGGCATATACAGCCTCACACATTCCCCGTAGCACCAGCCAGCACAGGGTGCAATGTCACATGTCGTGTCAGAGCTGAGCGAGTTCATTCTAGTAAGGACACAGATGCTAAGATGCCACATGAGGCTCACAATTCTGAAAACCTATTGTTAAAGATCTAGATTTACCTAGTATCATAAAAGAGTCTTACCACGCAACAGACGTGTCAATCAGCAATCTGCGTCTCTGAGCTGTGGCCTCTGAACCTTTGGGCCACAGTCTCTGGTGGCCCCATTGCTCTCTGGATCTCCAAAGCTTGGTGTGGGAAGACCCAAGTGGCCCTCTCCTCCCCACCATGCCAGTGTCATAAAGGGACAGATTCATGGGGTGCTGCGGACAAAGAGGAGGACGGGGAGTCTGCACCCCACCAGGGCTCAGCTCAGCAGGGAGGGTCTGAGCCAACACCTTCCTCAAAAGCGTGAATCTCAAAACTGTGAAGCAGAAATTATAACAGATCGTCGTAACACAGGGCGAACCTGTGAAGGTAGTGACCCCTGGTTGGAAACCACGTCCCTGAGAAATTTGTTCTTCCTTATGCTGACTGCATATACCACTCAGCCCCTGCTTTTTAGGAGCAGAGCATTTGAAACTGCATATACCACTCAGCCCCTGGAGCAAGGTGCCACTGGAAAGCCAGACAGAGAACAGTGGCCGTGTGCAGCCGGAAGTGCAGAACACATGGGGCCCAGCAGCGGGGCCCAGCAGCGGGGCCCGGGGCGCGGGGCCTGGGCCAGCCCAGCTCCCTCTGGGTGCGTCTCCCAGCTCACTGCCCAACAGAACTTTACAGAGGGAACTGATCCACATGGCTACGGCCCAACAGCCCATCTGTCAGCCTCATGGGACCTTGGACCACGGAACCCTGTCTGGTGACACTGAGGAGCCTTATGCCGTCACATCTATACTTACACCATAGGGGCAGCCACCCAGGACCATGGGCTGCCATGTTGGATGCCACAGTGCAAGGGGGAAAAAGAACTGTTGGTTGTTAGGGCAGAGCTGCCGAAAGCAGTAGGCTTAATCGCTCAAACAAGGCCTTGACAGTGTTGTTGTTGGTGTTTTTCCATTTGTGCTGGTGTTTTCCCATCGGAATGCTCCATCTTCAGGGACATAGGAAGAGATAAAGATCTCATGAACCAAGGAAGAATGTATATGTTCACCTAAAACTGGGGGATCTATAACTAATAATATTTATCCAAAGTCTTTTATTTTTATTTTCATTATCATTGGTACGCATGTGCCCTACAGAAGGGTTCCCTGCCTCACAGGCAGGCTGTGTGGAGACAGAACACATTTTCACTCTTCTCAGGCGTGTAGCCTTGGTACCGGGAATTGTATTTTTAGAGACGCATCTTCTGAAGTTAGTGGAGTTGGATCCCCAGCATGCTGTGCAGGTCCCACCGCCAGGGCGCGCTGAGAAGCGACTGAGACGGGTCCTGGTGGTGAGCATCTACAGTCCCAGCACTGAGGAGGCTGAAAACAGGAGGATCACTACAAGTCCGATCTGTGTAGGGAGACCCTGTAGACCCTGGACTAAATACACTCAAAACAAACAAATAAATAAATAAAAGTTAATGGAATTTTCAGACCAAGATTAAGAGACAATTATCAAGAACATCATTAATTAGTTATAAAAATTCTGAAACCTGTGCATAAGAGCATAGCTAAGTAGACTATGTTTTTTTTTTTCCTTCTGTGAGGATGACAGATTTCTAAGACTATTACACAATGTAAGGAAGTGTTTATATTTTAATTTCAAAAGTCTAGATAAAACAGTATATAAAATATGACCTTAATTTTATTTATGTTTGTGTTTGCATGCCTGACAAAAAGATGGATATTGCCTAGGATCTTATCAAAGAGGAAGGAATATTTCTCTTTTATCATTTTCTGTATTTTCTTAAATGTCTCTGAACTATTTTTACCAAATGAAAAAATGAATGACAGTGAATTTCTGCGTTCCTCACAGGCTGAGGAGAAGGAGGCAGCAGCCAGGGCCCTGGGGTACAGCGCCTGCTGTCCGTAGCAAGTTCCCCCCCGCCCCCCAGCCGCCTCCGGTACGGTTAGCCGCAGGAGCGAGATGCTCTCAGCTTAAAGAGTGGGTCCCTTCTGCAGACCCTGCCGCTCTCCCTTCCTGCTGTGCTGCGCCCCCCACTCTAATTCTGTTTCCCAGAGAGAGAAATGGAGCAGAAGATGACACGGGGACATCCTCTGTTATTCCAGGAAGAATAGGGACAGGGCCACAAGGCAAATCACCCAGGGAGGCAAGCTGGGGAGCAAGTTCCTCCTCCACAACTGCACCATGCACATGCGCAGGTGCATGCCCTGGGGAGGAGCAGGAGCTACCCCGTCCCTGTGGACGCTGCCACCCTCCCAGCCCTTCTGCACCCTTGGGAGATCACCAGCCACAGCCTGAAAGGGCCTCAATGGCGATGCTTCCCGGCTGCACGGTTGAATTCCTCCCAGGGAGGGCGGGCACCTAGCTCCCAAATCAAATTCTATGCAAACTTGTGATGACTAACTTAGTGAATCATGCCAAATTTTAAGCTTTATTTTATTTTATTTTTTATCAGCTGCTGGATAATTGAAGGCGAGAAGATGCCCAATTGACATCCTGCCCCAGGCATCAGCTTCCTCGGCACTGCCTTGGCTCCTGAGACAGGTGTCAAGAAAGAGTGCCTCGCGACAGACGTGGAGCTCTCTCCCGCCCTGTCAGGACTTCTCAGCGGCGCCGCCGGCTGTCAGCGAGCTCATCCTCACGCCACCGGCTCCACTTCCGATGGAGGTAAACACCGCTCCAGATACAGAAGGGAGGAAAATAAACTTTCTGAAGAGAGTGACCCTCCCACAAGTTTCATTTAAATATTTTTATGTTGACAAGTGTGCCCAAACTATGACCCAATATTTTTACACAACGGGCTGCATCTCAGTCAATAGTAAAATGAAGCATAAATCACAGACTACCTTTTTTTTTTTCTTTCTATATTTAAATATTTTGGGAGGAAGTGTCTATTTTTAAGTCCATAGATGAGCGGTGAGTCACTCCACCTCGCGGCTGAACTTCACCCTGTCAATCTGCGCTCACTGGCGCCCTGCCCTGGGGGCGCCCCGCTCACTGTCTGGCGGTGGTGGCAGCGCGGCGTGGGTGCAGCTCTGCCCTGTCCAGATGGGGAAGCTGATTTCGTGTCAGAGTTTGCAAAACTACATCAGTGGAAAGTTGGGCTTGAAAAGCCCAACATCCTAGGCCCAGATTTCTACCAGAATCTTCAAGAATAGAGACTGGGTCATGGTGTTCTTTCTGGAGCCTACACTGAAGTCAAATAATAAAATAAAATAAAATAAAATAAAATAAAATAAAATAAAATAAAATAAAATAAGGTGAAACAAGGTAACAACAACAGAGCTCAGAAAAATAAAACACCACGTCTAAAATACCACACCAGTGCAAAATAGTAGAATTGGCCTAAAGAAGAGATTCTCAGGAATCTGTCTCTCTCTCTCTCTCTGCTCTACATTCAAAACCTACATCAGAATAGCAAGACATGTAATTCCAAGACAAAGACAAAAAAGTCCTCTTACAGTAAATGGGAGCTTCTGTGTTGACACGTGGGTATGAAGAGTGACCTGAAAACCCTGACTTTACGTGCTGGTATTTGGAGGCATCGGTGGCTTCTTCCCTGGCCATCACTGCAGTGAGCAGCCAACGCTACTTTAAGCAGATAAGGGGATGTCTGAGGACAAGTTGGAGGGAACTACTTTTCAACGATATTCGGAGTTGTGTTCATCTAAATATGAAGCTGCAAACACTACTTCAAAGTTAATGACAGTCTGGGGAGACAACTCGGAGGCCTAAAGTGCCTGCTTTGGCAAGCTTAGGCAAGAGCAGGGGACTGCACTTTCATCCCCAACACCGCAGGCCAGCCCCACCCTGAGGGTGGGCTTAGCGAGCCAAAAAAAAAAAAAAAAAAAGAGAGAAAGAGGCTAAAAAACTTAACAACTTACATTACAAAACCTACATATACACACATGTTTGTTGCATTTTATTTTTAGGTGCATAGACTAGGCCATGCCAATAAAGGGTATCATAGATTAACAGGCTATCATGGAAGAGGGAAGAAAGAAAACTTCATGGTATTGAAAACTTCATTCACCAAGCAGAAGGTCGGTGGGCATTGCTACTCCAGCTCTTTTTCTACTTTTTGGTCTTCTATATTCTCATCTTTCTTCCTCATCTCCTAAAAGCATAGAATGATAGATACATCTCGAGTCTTTCTTTGTCCATGGGGTATGTTCTAAGCAACATTTGTGGCCATTCTGTTAGGATCATGATACACATACATTGGCTATTGTTATCCCCTTTTTTGTCTTGTTTTGTTCATAGAAAAGTCCTTCTTATGTGTTCTTTATTAACATCTACTTGTATTATATTAAAATAGAACATTAAAAGCAGAGAAAAGAAAATTTTGGAGAAAGCAATAAATGTCAAGAGGGTCATAAAGATGGTAAGCTCTATATCCATATACCAAGGAGTGAAGCTGGGCCTCTATCTCAGGCTATGTGCAGACGCAAAGGCAAGAGAAGCTAACAAGGCTTGGGGCTGTGGATCAGTATTACAGCAGTGGCCTAGCATGTGGGAAGGCTGAGGTCTGGTTGCCAGCACTACAGTGAAGAAAGAAGAAAAGGAGACGGGGGAAAGGACAGGAGGAGGGGAAAGGCAGGGAGGGAGAAGGGGATGGGGAGAAGGGAGAGGGAGGGAGGGGAGGGAGGAAAGGAGAAAATAGTTTTGTCCTCAAAGCTGCAAAAGAACAAAAAGTAGGTGAAAGATTTAAACATAGTATCTAGAGAAGTGATGAGAATTGCAGAGGAGCAGGATTGTCCTGTGAGGAAACCCTCTGCAGAACCCTAACCTTGACAGTATCCACCTGAGCAAAGGGACCTGGGAGGGAAGTCACAGTACCAGATTACTGGATAAATCAGGAGAGGATAATTAGAAAGGGGCAGAAAAGACAGCTTTGTGTTGTCCACTCTCATCCAACCCAGGCCAACATAATGTGGAGAAAGATGTTGTTTAACTTAGGGGGAAAAGGCAGAGGTAGACATATAATTGCCCTGAGAACCCCATGTCTGCCCTCGTGGCATAGAGCTCACCTTGGGAAAGATGCAGGTTGCACTGTCTCCACGCCAGTATCTGCTGACTGAGTCTCTAGACCAATCCAGCGTGGGACAGGACCCCACAGACAGGAGACAGACTGTGGCTCTGTACTGCACCTCTAGCAAACTCCAAGGCCCTGAGAGGCTTAGATCCTAACCCAGCTTGGTGCCAACCTTAGTGGCTAAAACACTGTAATCTGTGGCAGAGACATGGACCCAGAATTCATTAGCCTTGTTGACACTGCACACTTCTCGCAGTTGTGTACTGTGGATCCCACAGAAAACCTGCTCACAAATTCTATATGTCTCTGGGTAGCACCAGGCAGTAATACAGGGGATGCACATCTACCTGTTCCATCCACAGACAGCTCCGCATGGCCTCACAGGTCAAGAAGAGCCAGATACAAGGTCCATACACAGACCAAATGAGATGCACTGACTGATTCTGGACGAATGACGCTGTACTAACTGGCTAACAAAATAGGTATTTTAAGAAATCTCTGTGTACTGTAAGAAAAGACAGAAAATCTAAAAGTGGCAACAGATAGCTATGCAGATGGTCAGGCAACCAGCACAGGAAGGGCCTGGAAATGGTGACCATCTTGTCTAGAGGAACCTAGAGTAAATCTAGTCTAGCAAGGGGAAAACACTTTGCCTACAAGCTCCTAATGTATAATTGGTTCTGTTATGAAACTACAGACTTCTCTCCTAAAGTACAAAATCAATATTTATCACATTTGGTCAGTTTCTAAATTGTACTTCTTGTTAATTGTACTACTGTAGCTAGGATATCATATCTGGTGTAATCTGCTGTCCTCTTTTAAGTAACAATATTGGGGAGCTCTAGGGTAACAACCTCACCATAGTCCTACACCAACAGAGTGGGAATGAAGCCAAATGGAAGCCAACATCTCATGCTCAATTTGTGTCTGTGGAGACAGACACAAACCAAGGATCTCCTCCAAACACAGAAATTATCCCTGAAGAACAGAATATTCCTGGAGAGGTCTTGATGTTAATGATATAGCTACTTACTATCAAAAGATCACGGCAAAGATCACAGCAGAAAAAAATTTGCAATGGAAATATAAAAAAAAAGAGGAGTGAAATGCAATCTCAGGCCTCTAGCTCACCTAGAACAATTCAGGTGAAACTGACATAGAAAAATCTGAAAATAGCACACCTAAAATTTCTAAAATGACAGCCACTGAAGTAAAGAAACTTCATCAGGCAATAAAAGAAACCAGATCAGAAATAATTTCTTGGGTTAAAAAAATGACATCCATAGTAAAACTCTAACATATCTAAAACATATCTAAAGAAAACGTAGATAATAAAAAATTGAGAAGCATAGAAAAATAATGGAACCTTGATTCGACAATATAAGAAAGAATTTCAAGGCATGGAACAGATTCAGAAAGATATCTAGGAAATTAAATATTCCTTTATAGGCTGGAAAACGTTCTTAAACAAAAATGAAGATAGGCTTTTAGACCTTGAAGGAAGTATTGCAGCTAGGATAAATGGAAAGGAAAACAAATACAAATAAAATAACAAGGAACCTGGAAATAGCAATTCAACAGTTGCAAGATGGTGTGAAGAAAAACAATATAAGACTGTCAGGTGTCTACAGAAATTCAGGAGTCAGTACAAATGACATAGGAAGACCATTTTCAGGAGTAACAGGTGAAAATTTCACAAGCATGGGAAAAGAAACTGATGTAGATAAGTAAGGTATATAGAACTCCAACTAGCCATAGCAAAATAAATCTACACTCATACATATAATAATCAAGATCTCAGAATTTCAGCATAAGAATAGAATATTAAAAGCTGATGAAGAAAAGAAAAAATCACCTATAAAGAAAAGCCCACCTGGGCCAATGGAGATAGCTTCTTGGTGGCACAAGCACCCGTCTGACAAGCATAAGGTCCTGAGTTTGATATCCAGTACAAAGAAAGAAAGAAAGAAAACAGGAACCAATAAAATCACTGCAGATTCCACAAAACAATCAGTTAAAGAAGTGCTTACACTGAACTATTTCAATTCCTGAAACAAAACAATTTGCAACTCAGATTTTTGTACTCAGCAAAAATACTTTTCAGGATAAGTGGAGAAATAAGATACTTCCACAAAAAAGAACAAGTTAAGAAATTCATGACAATTGAACCGACTCTACAGAGAGTACTGAAGCATAGTCTCAGAAAAGAGCTTATAAAAAAGCACAATTCCAACAAGAACAACACAAAGCAACTATAAAAACAGAGCAATTAATCAAAGAGAGAATAAATGCAGGGCTCCAACAGTAGAAAAATAACATGATGAAATAAGCCAAAAAATAGAAGTTATAAACATTAATGTAAATGGTCTCAACTCACCAATCATAAGAGTCAGGCTGGCAGAGTGGATCAAGATTCAAAACATAACAGTATGCTGCATAGAAAAAGAAATCCATAGACCGAAAGTCAAAGGATGGAAAACAATATGTGACAGGAATACAGATTAAAGTAAGAGTGAGTATTCTAGTTGTTAACAATGTGAACTGAAACCAAGAATGATTGAAAAAGATAAAAAAAAAGATAACTACATAATTAGTTAAGTGAAAACTAGAAGAGGAAGAGAGAGAGAAAATACAGGTGCAACTAATTATATGTCAAGTTTTCATAGACATGAAAAATCAAATAACCACTAGAACAGTCATAAGGGGGGATTCTAACACCCAAGTATCACAAATAGAAAGATCAACTAGACAAAATATCAGCAAAGAAATAATACAACTAAACCAACTGTGTCAGCAAAAGTACTTAGTAAATCTTTACAGTGACCCATCCAACAACATCAGAATACACATGCTACTCAGCTGCACACAGGATGTTCTCTAAAATAGACCACATACTAGCCATCAGATATGGTTAAGTAAATGCAAAGGAATTGAAATTATCCTGTTTATATTATCTGACCATAGTACAATGAAATTGGAAATTATTGACAAAAGAAATTGCAAAAACTCCATAAAAATATGGAAATTAAATAACACCCTCCTTCTCTTTCCAGCTAATGCTGAGCAATGGGCCTCTCTCAGGACACCTGGCACAAGCACTGCAAGACCAGGGGCAAAAGAAAGCCCTATCACAAGAAGCAGAAGAATGAGTTGGGGCGTCCTGCTGCCAACACTAAGATTGGTGCCCGCCACATACACACAGTCCAAATTCGAGGAGGCAGCAAAATGTACTGAGCCCTGCAGCTAGATGTGGGAAACTTCTCCTGGGGCTCTGAGTGCTGCACTAGAAAAATAAGGATCACTGGTGTTGTTTACAATGCATGCAATAAAGAACTGGTCCACACCAAGACCCTGGTGAGGAGCTGCACTGTGCTCATTGACAGCATGCTGTACTGACGGTGGTACAAGTCCCATTATACACTGCCCCTGGAGCAAAAAATGGGGGTCAAGCTGACTCCTGAGGAGGAAGAGATTTTAAACAAAAAATGGCCAAAAAAATTTAAAAGAAGTATGATGAAAGGAAAATGAAGGCCAAACTCAGCAGTCTTCTGGAAGAGCAGTTCCAGCAGGGCAAGCTTCTTGCCTGCATTACATCAAGACCAGGCCAGTGTGGCCAAGCAGACGGCTATGTGCTGGAGGGCAGGCAGCTGGAGCTCTATCTGAGGAAAATGAAGGCCTGGAAGGGCAAATATACCTTCCCTCCTGGTTTAACTCAAATAATAAAGGTTTTTATTGTTTAAAAAAAAAAAAAACCTCCTAAAGAAACAACTAATCACAGATCAAATTAAAGAAGACATTAAACAATATTTTCAATCAAACAAACAATGCCAAAAGATTTCTAGATGTAATAATCAAATTCAGTAGCATAACGGGATACAAAGCCAACGCTCAAAAGTTAAAAGTGTTCTTATAAACAAATAACAAATGCCCTGAAAAAGAAATTAAAGAAATCACAACCTTCATAAATTGCATTCCAAAATCATAGAATAATTAGCAATCAACCTAACAGGAAGTAGAAGATCTGAACAGTGAAAATTCCCAGTACTCTGAAAAAAGAGATGGAACAGGATTTCAGATGATGGAAAGATGTTCCTTGCTTATGGATAAGAAGAACACATTGAAATGGCCATATGCCCAAAACTGTTCTACAGATTTAATGCAATATTAATCAATATACTATTAGTATATCTCACACACATACTTAAAACTCACCTGGAACCAAAAGATTCCTATAATACCAAAGGCAATCCTTGAAAACAAAGGCAAGTCAAGAGGCATCACAATCCCTGACTTGAAATTATACTACAAAGCTACTGAAATAAAATAAGCAATGAAATGGTAAAGAAACAAACAGGAGGATCAATTGAACAGATTAGAAGTTGCAGGCACAACTTAGAACAATTTCAGCTACCTTCTCTTTGATAAAGGGACCAAACATTTTTACTAGAAGAAAGATAGCCTCTTTAGTAAATGGTGCTCCACATGCCAAAGACTAGCATGTGGTAAATTAAAGCCGTGTGGACCTAAGATCTCAATATTAAAACAGAAACAGTAAATTTACTGAATGAGAAAGTAGAAAGAAATCTTGAAGACATAGGAGTAGCATAGAATTAATGAACAAAATCCAAAACTCATGGAAAATACTTCAATAAATCAACAACCCAGATCTCACCTTATTCAAAAGTTTTTGCACATCAAAAGAAATCACCAACAAAGTAAAAAGAAAACCCATGAATTTGGAAAAAAAAATTTAGCCAACTGTCTCTCAGACAAAGCACTTGTATCGAGAACATACAAAGAACTTTTAAAAATCAGGCCTCAAAACTCCATAGACCCAGTCCAAAAATAGGCATCTGAGATGAAAACACACTTTGTAGATGAAGAAATACAAATAGAAAGTAAATATAAAAATGTTCAACAACATTGGTCATTTGAGAAATGCAAATTGTAACAACATTACAATTCCATTTCACTCCAGAAAGAATGGCTATCATTAAGAAATCAACCAATAACAAATACTGGCAAGGCTGTGAGGACCCAAAAAAAAAAAAAACAAAAACAAAAAAAAACACTTCTTCGCTGTTGATGAGAGTGCGGACTAGTACAACCACTGTGTTGAACAGTGCGGAGACTCTACAGAAAACTCGAATTAGAGGTCCCACTTCTAGATATTCTTCTTCTAAGTATTTTCTAGAAGAACTGAAAACATCATATCATAGTGATGTGTGTGTTCTCATGCTTATAGCAGAATAACTTCTCATGGTTAAATCTTGGAAATAATCCAATGCCTGCTGACTGGGGAATGGATAAAAAGATGTGATATTTTTATACAGTAGAGTATTACTCAGCTATAAAGAAACAAACTGGAAGATTTTATGGGTGAATAGATGCAACTAAAGATCATACTCATAAGTGAAAAAAACTAGACCCACATGTATCAGCATTGTATCGTCACTTTAGTGTTAGGAACTGAAATAGTAAATAAAATATGAAAGGTACAGAACATATTGTGAATACGAAACAAACATCTCAAAAGGAAAGAACAAGTGAAATGAAGGAAAGCAAGAAAAGAAGGAAGGTGCCACATACATACAGACTTACAAAATAGCTAGTTTCTATTGGTTTATTAAAAGGAACAATTAATGCTTAATATTTAAATCAATTTTCCTGTCCTTATCTAGTAATCTGAACTACTTTAAAAATAACAGTAGGCAATATAACAACCATTGTTAATTTCCTATCAACTTGTTTTGAAATTATGTGTAATTTTAATGTTTTTAAAATTCTTATTCTTTTCTTTTGTCTTTTTACTATTTTGTTTTTTGGTACCGGGAATCGAACTCTGGGCCTTGTGCTTGCTAGGCAGGCGCTGTGCCACTGAGGTACATCCCCGGCCCTCTTATTCTTTTTTTGAAGAGAATAATACATGAAAATAAAACAGTGGGAAAAAACTTTTCAAATCAGACACATATATGAGTACCCAGGTACTGCTAGGTGATCAGAGGTCTCAAATCAGTTACAGCTTATACAAGTTTACCACATTATGTATTACAAAGAGGCTGTCAAGTTGAAAGATAAGCAGTATTGTGAAAACTGTAAGGAGAGATAAACAAATATCATATAAGGGCCTGCTAATATACCTAGGAGCACACTTTTGGGTAGGGATTTATGGGGCAGAAGAAAGTCAAGCTGTATTTACATGCTGAAGGACTTTAATTTGTGAAGGGCATGAAAGTTCCCAACCAAGAGTATTCCACCCAGCAAGTCTATCCTTCAGAAGCAAAGCAGGAAAACTTTATAAACAATCTAAGGGAGTTGACTGCCATCAGATATTTTCCAAAGGAAATGCTGAGGGCAGGTAGTTCTTCAAGCTGAAAGAAAA
>PVJA010007191.1:0-69635 GCA_004027025.1 Myocastor coypus | reverse complement strand
TGGCGTGCATCTGTAATCACAACTCTTGGGAGGCTGAACACAAGCAGACCACTATGAGTCCGATTTACATAGTAAGACCCTGCAGATCCTGCAATAAATACAAAAAAAAAAAAGAAAAGAAAAGGAAAAGAGAAAAGAAACTTTTCTTTTTCAGTGAATCAAGTACTGGAACAGAATAGTTAGTTGTATTTTTTTCTTTTAGAAGTATGTGTGTTTTAATTGAATATTTTTAACATTTTTTATTCTAAAAGTTAGTTTTTTGAATGTTTAACTTTGTCTTTTGCTTGTCTAGTTTGGTTCTTTTGTATTTTGGGGAAAGGTCTACAAGGTGGTCAGGGTTTCACTACTAGATCGGACTCCTAGTGATCCGCCTGTTCACAGCCTCCCAAGAGCTGAGATTACAGACACACACCACCATCATGCCCAGCTCAGGGTCCCCCAGGGGCGGGGCCAGCACAGCAAGCCTGGAGGTGAAACCCCTAGCCTCTATGCCTGTTCGCAGAAGCTTGCTTGCTTTCTCTCTCTCTCTCTCTCTCTCTCTCTCTCTCTCTCTCTCTCTCTCTCTCTCTCTCTCTCTCTCTTTCTTTCTTTCTTTCTTTTCCTTTGTTGTCAGGAATCAAAATCAGGACTTCATGCTGGGGACATAGCCCAGTGGCCTACATACCTACCTAGTAAGCACAAGGTCTGGAGTTTGATCCCTGCTCCCACTTAAAAAAAAAAATCTGGACCTCACATTTGCCAGGTAGGCACTTAAAACTGAACTGCATCCTGGCCTGAATCTTTTATTTGAAGATGCCTAAGTTTTTGAGAGAGAGGGTCTTGGTATCTACTTGGTGTTTAGTTCAGGCTGGCAATAAGCTCAATACGTAGCCCATGCTGACATCAAACTAGTGATAATTCTCCCGTGTCCGTCTCCTGAGTGCTGAGATGACAAGTGAACCACTCAGCTTTGAGTTCTTTATGTAGTCCAAGTATCAGTCCTGTGGCAGAGTAGACATTGAAAAAACTTTTTTTTTCCATTGTGTAGGTGGTCTCTCACTTTGTTGGTTATTTTGTTTCCTGGGCAGAACCTCTTTAATAGATATATTCCCATTTGTTGATACCTGGTTTTATTCCTTGTGGAGCTGGAATTATATTCAAAGAGTTTCTGCCTATGCCCACGTCTTTGAGAGTTTTTCCCATATTAGCTCCCAGAAGATTCAGTATTTATCTTTTAATATTTAAGATTTTTATTGATTTTGATTTTTTTAACTACAGAGTGAATGATATGGGTCTAGATTCATCTTTCTACATTTAGATAATAGATGTTCCCAGCACCATTTGTGGAAAAGTCTATCATATTTCTAGAATATGTCTTTTTTCCCTTTGTCAAAGAGCAGATGGCTAAATGTCCCTGGAGTTGTTTTTACATCCTCTATTCTGTTCCATTGATCCACAAACCTGCATGTTTGTTTTTGTGCAGGAACGGACTGCTTTCATCATTGTAGTTCTGCAGTATGGCTTAAAAGCCACATGTGTGATGCTTCTTGCTTTTCTCAGGTTACCAAGGGTCTTTCTTGCTTTTACGATTCTCTTTTAGTTTCATCTAAAGTTTCGGATTTTTTTTTCTAGTTCTGTGAGAAATGCAATTGGCATTTTTATTTCAATTGGCAATACGGTCATTTTGATGATATTGGGTCTTCATGCTCAGGAATAGAGGGTGTCTTCAGATGGTTTCATGTCCTCTTCAATCTGCTTTTCAGATTAATAAAGTTTTGTTGTAGTTTTTTACTTCCTTGTTAACTGCTAAACTTTTAATTTTTTGAAGCTATTTTGAAAGGAATTACTTTTCTAATTTCTGTTCTTTATTGGTAGATTGTTAGTGTAAAGCAAAGCTATTGAGTTTTGTGTGTTTGCTTTGTAGTCTCCTTCTTTGCTAGATTTGTTTATTAGATCTGGAAATCTTCCAGGGGAATTTTTTTTTTTTTTTTGAGGGGGAGGTCTTCTGTGCAAGAATTTGTGAATAAAGGTAGTTTGGCTTATTCATTTTCTTTTTTCATGCTACTCCTTTTATTTCTTTCTTATTTTCGTGCCTAATAAGTATGACTAAATTTTTCAGCACTATATCTAACAGGAGTGGTGAAAGAGGATGCTCATGTCTTATTCTTATTATTAGAGGGACAGATTTAAAGTTTTTTTTTCCCCATTTAGTGTGAGTTATGAGCCTTCTATACAGATTTTCATGAAGGTTTTTTTTTTTTTTTGTGAATGGATGTTGAATATTGCCAATGAGTTTTTCTACATCTATTTAGATGACTATGTGATTTTGTCCTTGCTTCTGTTTATGCACCTATTGATTTATGTTCACTGAGCCAAGATTATGTATATTGAACCTCCTGTTCCTGGCATGAAATCAACTTAGTCAGGATGTGTGATCATTTTAATGATTTGTTGCATACAGTTTATCAGTATCTTGTTAAGAATTTTTGTATCCATGTTCATGAGGGAGATCGGCTTGTGCGTTTCGTTTTTCTATTTCTACCTATAAAAAAATTCTAGAAGGTTTTTTTGTTGTTGTTGTTGTCATTGTTAAGTCTTTGTTAGGTTTTGGTATCAAAGTAACATTAGCTTGCAAGAATGAGCTTGGCAATACTTTTTCCCTTTCACTTTCATTGAAGACTTTGAGGAGTAGTGGCATTAGATTGTGCCTGAAGCTCTGAAAGAATCGTTCCCTTGGGTTTTCTTTGTTGGTAGAATTTTTATTACTGTTTCTATTCCATTGCTTGTTATGAGTCTATCTGGAATTTTTATATCTTTTTGGTTCTATTCTGGTAATTCATATGTGTCTGTGAATTTCTCCATTTCTCCTAGGTTCTCCAAACTGCGGGAATATGCATTTCTGTTCTAATTCCAAATAATTAGTGTTTGGCAGTTTCAAATAATCCTGTGGATTCCATCACTTTCAGCTGTAATTTTTCTTTTTCTCTGCTAATTGGCTTTAGAGGGATTTTTGTTTGTTTGTTTGTTTTACTTCATGGAAGTTTGGAAAAGGGTTTATTAATCTTGTTTATCTTTTCAAAGAACCAGCTCTCTGATTCATTGATTTTCTTTATTGATTCAATTTTGATTTTACTGATTTCTAATCTATTCTGCATGATTTCCCTATGTATAATAATTTCAGATGTTCGCTGCTCTTAATTTTCTAAGATCTTAAAATGCGGCATTAGATTATTTATTTTGGGATTCCTCAATTTTTTATTTTTATTTTATTTATTTATTTATTTATTTTTTGTCTTTTTGAGACAGGGTCTCGCTATGCAGTTCAGGCTAGCCTTGAGCTTACTTTTGTATCCCAGGCTGTTCTCGAACTCGCACCGATCCTCCTGCCTCAGCCTCTCGAGGGCCGGTGTTATTGTTTTTATGATGCAGATTGAAGACTAGGTGGAGTAGAAGACCTCTCTAACTACTGTGGAAATGTATAGTTAGAGACTATGATTTCTCCTCATGCTTGGTTTGATAGGAAGAATAATTTTGTATTTGGTGTTGCATGTCCTTGTGTTTTGGTGGGATATGAACTCCAAAACTCCTTGTTACTGGGTTCACATCCCTCTTGAGCCCACTCATTAACATATTATATGATAACCTCTTTAGCAGCTAATATACTTCTGGTGTCTTGATCCCCAGAACTACACAGAGAAAAGAGAAAGAAACACAGTAATATGGAAGACACAAAGACAAGCTATTATTCACATTCAGAACTATACTAAACCAGTCCCTAGACTGATTTAATAATCATATACCCTTAATCCAGCATCATGCCCTTAATTTGAGTATCACAGCCTTCATCCGCACTCACACACCCTAGAACCTACCATCTCCAAAATGTCCTACATATGGCTTCATCAGGCTTTGGGGGTACATCTACACACAAACCATAATACCACCCTTTATCATCTTTAATCAAGAAAATTCTGAATGGTTATTAGGAAACACATGTAAATAGTGAAGGGATATACTACATGTATTGGTGGGATGCAGAGGAGATCTGTAATGAAGGTTTGCTGTCAGTTCCCAGTATCTGTGTTTTATTCCTGTTTGTTGGGTACCCAGCCATTTTTAATAGGTATCAGGCTTGTGAATCTGTATAGCACTGGATTTTATCTCAGATTCTCTTTGAACATCAAGTCTAAAGTACGGTAAGTTTCAGTATCTTTGGGAAATTCTGGAAAGTCTGATCTAGAAACCTAGAAAGGCACTCTGTTCTTGTGCCTGAATAGTCAGTTGGAAGCCCTGGGCTCACACATATTTGAAAGGCAGAGATGAGGGTTTGCATTTACAGCAGTGTCCCTTGTGTCAGATGTTGTACTAGTCTGCTTTGGTGACAGATTGAGACACAAACCATAATACTACCCTGCTTATAATCTATAGAATCTGGCCTGTTGGCTATCAGGTTGGCCACAAGTGTATCCTAGCTGAAGAGTTTAAACTCAGAGTGACACAAACTAGTAAATTTTTGTTCTGTCCTTTACGGTGTTCATAGGCGAAAGGTAGCTCAGTGTATCTGTTCAAGTGGACTGTGCTTGTCAGATGGATTTTATCTCAGGATTCTTGGCACCTAACTAACTTGTGAGAATAGATACAGGAAGATAAATTCCTGGATGTGTAGGGGGCATCAGGCTTCTAGGATGAAGTGGGAGATAAGCCATTCCAAAAGTATATCTAGTTAAGCACGGTAGTAAACACCCATAATCCCAAGAGGATCACATATTTGAAGCCAGTCTGAAATTTTAAGTGAAATCTTTCTCAAAATAAAAATAATAGATATGGTAAGGATACTGCATAATAGTAGAACAGATTGGCCCCAATTCTTTCTCAATCATATATCTCTACTATCTATCTATCTATCTATCTATCTATCTATCTATCTATCTATTCAGTTACTCTTTCAATTTAGAATGATAACACAATTTAAAGCAACAATAACCCACAAGAATGTTTCATAGTCAGAATGCAAATGAAAATTTCATCGTTTGGCATCTAGTAAATTATAAAATAAATGTTTTCTGTCTGTTTCCATCATTTTGAAAAATAAAAATTCCTCATACTGTCTCTGTTTATAATCTATAGAAGCATATATACTTCTGTGTACACTTGCAATTAGTATAAATGGTCAAAGACCTTTCTTTGAGGATGATTGAGGAATATTTTGAAGAGTTTAAACATGCACAGAGTTGCATAGAGGGTTCTACCTCCTGCAAGACATCTAAGCATAATAATTGAATACTATGTGCATAGAAAAGCCCACATTCACACATTGTTGGTAGAAATATAAATAAAAGAGAAGGAGATAAATATAGAGATAGAGATAGAGGTAGAAGTAGAAATAAGGAGAAGGAAAGGGGAGAGAGAGATCCACTAGTCATACTGATTTTTTCAAATAATCCCTATAGGTGAATCTTCAGAGAATAAATAAGCCAGAGGACACCAGAAGCCACTGAGCAGGGAAAAAGAATGTACACTGTCAGTCACAATTTTTTTTTAACTTACTTCTTCTCTTGCTTCTCGAATCTCTTTGGGGATTTTCTGGAATAAAATCTTCCTCTTCATCTCTTCATGACTACAGATAAACTCATGACTACAGATAAACCATACTATATCTGAACCATGTTAGCTCTCTGTCCCTTCCTGGGAGGTAGGAAGCAACACACAGCCCTTGATCATGTTTTGAGGTGAAAAAGACATTGAAAAGACATTGTGGACCTTGCTGAGAGTTTTATTTCTCTCCTGTCAGCTAAAACTCATAGCTCCAGGCAGCTCCCATGGGTCCTTTCATATGTAAATTACAGTGAAGACTTACCATCACTAAGAGTTTATTGTGATTCTATCATGTTCAGCTTCTGATTGTCCTTGTAGTAGTAGCAGCATCAAGCTAGAAAGTCCCTAAATCTCATGTGCTGAACACTTGGACATGAACTGTTGGCACTACTGGGAAGTGGTAGAAATTCTAAATGATAAGACTTCTTTGAAGAAAATGTGCTGTAAGGAACGTAACTTTTATGGTTATATTTTGTCTCAGGCCCTCTCTCTCCCTCGCCTTCTTTGTGGCTGCCATAAAGCAGGCAAAGCAGCTTTGTTTGGCCATGTTTCTTGTCATGATGTTTTGCCTAAGCAGAAGTCCAGGAACTATGGAGCCAGCTGACAATGGGGTGAAGCCCCCGAAACTATGAGCCAAAATAACCTTTTCTTCTGTTGCTTTTCTTAAGTACTTTATGGCAGTGAAAGCAATAAAGCTGACTAAAACACATACCGCTCAAGTACTCCTCTAGGAACAAAGAGACCCTAAGTAAGGAGCCCTAAAACATACAGCTTGTTGATTCCAACTGAATTTTTCTATCCAAGACTAAACATGGCTGTGTAGTAGGTAATATTGGAACATGAGTATCAAAGAATCCATTGTCTTTTAGTCTCAGTGACAAAGGATGGTTTCAAACTGCCAAATACCTCAACTTTCCATTTCTATCTTCTTTGTCTGTCTTGTTAAGACAGGCATCATGGAACAGGAAACCTGGCACTGTGGAAAATTACTAGTATCAGGTGCTAATTTGGTCCTCCATTTATCTGTTTACGAATGAGGCAGGGTTCCTTCAACCATGTAGTCCAGAATTAAAGTCACAGTGTACTCCCAGCCTAGACTTAGATTTGTGATCCTTCTGCCTCAGGCTCCCACATGCTGGGATTATAGACACATGCCATCATACCTGGTCCTCTCATGATTGGAGTCCAAGATCGTGAAAAAAGGATTTCTCTGAACTTTTCATGGGACCTTTTCTGTCCTCACTATGTGTCTGAAGACTAGAGCTTTCACACCACAGATAGATTAAGGAGAAGAATGGCATGTGAGTCAACATCAGGCACAAGTAGCTTGGAAGATCAATATTAGGACAGGTTCAGATTTGGACATGTTTTATTTTCAAAAGAAAAAGTAAAAATAGCATAAAGCAGAATTTCAAAACAAGTGAGTGGGAGAGTTGTAATAATTAATATACTATGTATTGTTATCTCCATAATAATTACCGAGAATAGAAGATATAGACAATATCTTATTCAAACAATATTAGTGGAAAAAATTATCTTTAATAAGGGCCAGGAAGATAGCTCAGTACAATGAGCGCTTGCCTGGCAAGCACAGGATCATGAGTTTAATCCCTGGTACCACAAAAACAAAACAAAACAAATGATCCGTAGTAAACTAAAGGAAACTACCTGTGTAACTGTTTTAAATATGTTTGTATTAATTTATTTTTTCTTTTCTTAAATTATAATTTTCTTTTTTTCTGAGAAGTAAAAACATGAACAAGAAAAACAAAAGCAAAGATAGTAACAGGGAACATGTGACAATACATACATTACTGATTTTCAAAACAAGAATAGCTGATTAACATTGATTGATATGTTACTTATTTGTATCATCAAATCTGTTTTTCAGACTAACAGATGTAGTTATGCAAGATAGGACAATATGATTGAATGTTACCACATATACAATGGAGTATTACTCAGCTATAAAGAAAAAACAAACTCGAAGCCTTGGTAGGTAAGTGGATGCAACTGGAGACTATACTCATAAGTGCAATAAACCAGACCCATGTGCATAAATATATTGTCTTCAAGTGTAAGAACTCAAAATGAGGCATAAAAACTAAAAGATCTAAGAGACACAGTTTAATAGAAAGACACAGACCTTAAGGATTAAACAATAAAGAGAGGGAAAGGAGAAAAGTTAGGAAATAGGGTAGGGGCAAAACAATACATGTATATATACAAGTTGGATAAGGCAATAGTCCCAACACTTTCCGTCAGGTTTTTGAAAATAGCAGTTAATGGGTAAAATTCTCACCCTGACTAACTCTACGTTGCTGTCTGTGAACTAAGCAGCTCCACTGACGACATCATTGTGTAGTGCTAAAACCATGCTTAAAATACATGTCCTCTTGGTCTTCTAAATGTGTACTGTTTCTAATGTCTTATCAGTTATTATTATACTCTCTTTAATTTTTGAAAGGTAACAAAAGAAAATGAGAGTCAATTTATTTTTCTTTTTCCCTTTCTTCCTTTCTTCTTTTCCTGATAACAGTTTGTAGTTTCTTTTGAATTATTTCTTCTCAATTCACAATTATCTATTGTACAATTTGGATCTTATGTTCTAGCTCAGTTTCTCCCATTAGTGAGACAATATGGTATTTAAACACGTGGGTCTGATTTATATCACTTGTGAGTATGATCTTGGGTCTCGTCCATTCACATATAAAAGTCTCCCGTTTATCCTTTATGGCTGAGTAGTATTCCATTGTGAAAATAAGCTACATCCTTTTTAGTCCATTCCTTACCCTTCCTCAGGCTTTTGGGTTGTTTCCAAGATTTATCTGTAACAAATCATGCTGCTCTAAACATGGGTGCACATACATTGCTATGGTACGATGGTTTAATTGCTTCTGAAAAAAATATCCAGATGGGGAATAGCTGGGTTGAAAGGAACTTCTAACCCTAGATTTTTGATGAATCTCCACACTGATTTCCACAGTGGTTTTACCAGTCTACAGTCCCACCAACAGTAGAGAAGAAGGGTTCCTTTTTCAGCACAGCTCCACCAGCATTTGTTGGTTGATTCATTCGTGATAGATGTTCTTTCTGAGCTGAGATGGAATCTCAATGCTGTTTTAATTTGCATCTCATGAATGGTCAATGATGTGGAACATTTTTTCATGCATTTATTTACTATTCGTTTTTCTTATCTGACAAATGGATATTCATCTCAGATACCCATTTTTTTGTACTGAATATGAGTAGCGCTAATGGAGATCCTTGTCTTGTTCTTGATTTGAGAGTGAAAGCTTTCAGTTTTGAGCCATTTAATATGATGTTGGCTGTTGAGTTTTCATAGATGGCTTTTCTAAGAGTGAGGTGAAGTTCATTTATTCCAGTGTTCTGTAGGGTTTTTTTTTTTCATGAATACATTTCTGGACTTTGTCAAATGCTTTTATTTTATTTTTTTCCTCTGTTGAGATGACCGTGTGATTTTTGATTTTGATTCTATTAATTTGTTTATTTTTGAGGCAGAGTCTGGGTTGAAAAATCAGTTAATATGAGTCACTTCCCTCTCTTCTCATTTTTTTAGCTTTGTTATCCTTCCTGTGACACTATGACAGATTCTGTTGCATCTGAGGCCCTCATACAGCCGCAACAAACACACTTCTTACTAAGAGTGTGATGAGGAGCAGGGGTGAAGGTTTTGAGGGAGGAGCAGAAAGTTATAAGACCACAAGGATTTTTCTAAAACTGAAGGCCAACAGGACAGCCTACACTTGCATTTTTGTCGTGGAAGATAGCAAGTCTCACATTCATTTGAGCTTGAAGTTGGGAATAGAAGATCCAAGCTCTTATTGCTCTTTGTTGTACCACCCCAATTCCCAAGAGATTGACTTTAGATAAAGAGGATCAGATGTGCAAAAGCATCATCAGAAGGAACTGAGGTGTTCTCTTCACTTCCCTGAGAAATCAGCATCCCAAGTCAAAGTGTGCACTTGGATTTTTCAAATAGAAACTTAAACAGGAAAGAGAGTAAGGATGTTGAGCGGTGTATCCTTTGCAAGGTGTTATCAGGAGAACGGAGATGGAAATGGAGTATGGTACCAGGGAGATCTGAGAATTGTGGCAGTTATCACCTCAAACCTTAGTATTCCTATTGACTCCTATAGACTGGTTGAACAGTGACTGAGGGAATGACCCAAAAATATGGCTCAGAAACAGAGGATGAGGCCTTGTTTGTAGTGAAAGTAAAAACTATAACATTACATTTCTATTAGAGCCTAATCAAAATAAGAATTTCAAAGAAATTACGCTGAAAGCCGGAAGTCATATTGTTAGAATCAGGTAAGTTTCAGGTCTTCAAATGCAAGGATGAACAAGTGGTGGTATTCCAGTTTTTCCCTGGGCAGTGAGTAAGTATGTTGGAATTATTGGACTTTGGATACTAGATAAGAAATTCTGGTTACAACCTCAGGAAAGTGTTTGTCTGGAAGGCACCAGGGTTGATGGCATTGACTGTAACTTTTATTTTATCCATAGAAACAACAGAGTAGAAGAACAACAGAACAAGAAAAATCAGGTCTGCCAGACAGCAGCCATAATAGAAAAGGGAGGATCTCCCATTTTGCCCCCATGGGGAAAACAACAGCTAACTTACACAGGGCTTGGATAACAAGGGGGTTTTCTGTGGCATTGAAGCCTTAGGGAGCCTGAAATGCATACGGAATTTGTTTAGTCTTGCTTTGTTACAGAGAGGCAGAGGCCAGGAAGGAGAGGCAAGTGGGATTGTTTTTGAATGACAATGGCGGTACTAAGGAGATGAGGATCTTGGGATATTTGCTGAAGACCTTCCCATGTGCATCTCTACAAGGAACTATGTGCAAAGTGAGGGCAGTTTAATTTGCAAAAGACCAAAGAAGACCTCTGATGCTGGACAGAGAAGCAAATCATGGTGTGTATGGTTTAGCAACAGACATGACAATCATGGTGCCCACAGGACAACCCACCACCATTTGGGAAAAGCTTGTATGACTTTCTCTGTGTTCTGCTGAAGGCAGTTTATCAAGAAGCAGGTACAGGCTCAGCAGTTCTGTTCCCTGAAATCCTGAAAGAAGCTATTTGAATCTGCCCCGTTCTGGTTGCCTCTGTGCCTCGTAGTATAGGTCATTTACACCAAGATCAGCCATGCAGCTGTGTCTTCCCTCCTAAGGACTGGCTTCTGTCATCTCCATTGTCAACTCTCCAGGATCTATGCTGGAATAGGCATTATCTAATAGTTTCCAGGAGGGAGTTGGGCCCATGCTTACTTGCACGGATGATTTTAAACTCATGCTGATAAATTACAAACTAGGAGTTAGTCATAGCAAAGGAACTTGAGACGTAAACTCACTTATTAAATGTTCAATTGAATGTTTAACATTGGCCCAGAGTGACTCGGCACAAAAAGTATGTTTAAAGGTGTTGAAGAAACCTTCTGCTGGTCCAGCCCCACCCCCACCTCTTGGAGAAGTCCTGCTCTTGGTCACACCACTTTGCAGCCAGGCTGGCCTTGAGCTCACTTTTGTAGCCCAGGCCAGTCTTGAATTCACATCGATCCTCCTGCCTCAGCCTTCAAAGTGCTGGGATTACAAGTGTGCTCTTCATTATTTTCTGATGCCATGAACTGCTGCCATTTGCCTTGGAGCCAGCAGAGTACGGACTGATACCTCCACAAACTGTGAGCTTGATTTTGGGTGTTGGCATTTTGTCCCAGCAGTGAGTAAACAGTAACCAAGACAAATGTACATATTTGATATCTTTTGGATGCCTGTTCACAGTCATGAATTTCTTCATGATTGGGGATAGATTAAGGTATATTGCTCATGAGTTTGCAAAGAGTGAATCTGCAGAGAAAGAGCAGCTGTTTGAAGAGGAT
Source organism: Myocastor coypus (assembly GCA_004027025.1). Lineage (NCBI taxonomy): Eukaryota > Metazoa > Chordata > Mammalia > Rodentia > Myocastoridae > Myocastor > Myocastor coypus. The sequence goes on along the minus strand of PVJA010007191.1, from coordinate 58,156 downwards.
GGATGAGCAAATATTGAGATCATCTTGATGGTGCCAGTTGATGATGCCCAGTGATCTGTGGGGATGGTAGCCTGAGGAGGGGAAAGGAGTCCAGTAATGGTCTGTGTACACCACTGACTCCAGAGGATAAAGGAGTCAATGGCATACACAGACCCACCGGGCATCATATTGGCTGGCCTCTGACACTATCTGGATAACAAATTAAATAGCCTTTCAAGAGACACTGCGGATACAACTGGAAATCTGAAGGCCTTTGACTATCTTTCCCAGTGTCCCACTGTCAATAATATTGATACATCCAGCCCACTACGTGACTAGAATTTTAATGCTAACAATTATCTCATGTATGTGCCTGTTGTAATCTCATTTGGCCACCAGAAACATGGCTGTAAACATAAATATCAGATAAATAGATATGGATGCAAAAAAAAAAAAAAAAATCAAAAACAGTCTGTAGAAGTTCAGCAATTTTAAATTTTCAACCTCAGTGTTTGCAGAAAGTGAACGCTAGGTGGCAGCCGATTACCTTCATATTCGAAATGTGGATTCAATTTTTTGGCCTTTTTTTTTTTTTTTTTTTTTTTTTTCTTACACAGGAAATTCAAGCGTATCTATCCTTATTTAATGCTTACTCACCAACTCTTCTAATAAAATGAACTTAGGGCTAGGCTGCTCAAGCTTCACTAACCATATTGAGTTTGTGTACAACTTCATTTCGTTTTATTTATGGTGCGGAGCCAAGGACTTCGGCCGCGCTCGGCAAGCACTCCACCCTGAGCCACACTTCCTGACCCTCAAGTGCAACTTTCAAAACATAAATTCATCATACGGCTGCTGAAACTTTTATTCTCTTGGTCTCCACAGGCCCTTCAATAATGGAAAGTAATAAAGGAGTAAATGAACCTCCCCTTGACTTCCCAAACCGGCCAATCTCTAATCCTACACTTGAATATTATTGCCCTGCCGAAAATTAAAAACTCTGCATTCAGATACTGAGGGATAAAGCGCATTGCCATCATTAACATTCTTTTTGTTGTGTTTTATTTCATTTTTTAAAAATTCTTTTTAAAGGAGCATCAAAGTAAGTGCTTTAAGAAGTCCAGGGCTGTGGCATAGGGGGCCAGCACAGGTGAGGCAGCCCTTCTAGACTACAACCTGGTGGGTGCTACTTATAAGGCAGCTTATAGACCTGCCTCAGTGAGGACAGAGGCAAAATCCAAAGAATCTTCTGCAAGTTTATTGTGAATGTTTGATATACAAAAAAAGAGCCCATATCCATTTATTCTGGATCTTAGTCACTCTAGGATATCCTTTGCCTTCCCACGAAGGGAACGATATCTTCCGAAATGAACAGAGTTGGTGGGGTCCCAAGACTGCCTGACTAGCTGCACCGGTGTGGGAGTGGAGAATGGCATTTCGATAACCAGGAAGGACACTGAGGTTAATTGCTCCCGTCCACCGGAGTGCCAAGGGGGAGGGGCAAGCAGCTCTGACAGAGGCCAATAAGCTCAGTGCTGATGTCTGTTATCAGCCTGCTATGGATGGTGTCTAGCTGTCCCTACCCCCACAAGCCTCATGCAGTCATGTGGAGGGTTTCTAAAGCATTTGATTGGTTCATAGTTCAATGCTGAGTTGCGGATGTGAGTGCGACGCCTACCCTTGGACCCAAAGCCTCCGTATAGTGTAAGGAAGGGCAAGAGGCTTGCTCTCTGCTGCTCCTTCCTTTGGCTCTTGCTACTTTTGCTGTTTTCAGGCACCTTGAACAGCTGCCCTCTGCCATGTGCCATCTTGCCTCAGAGCCAGTCAACTCGGTATGGAGACCTTCTTAAACTTATCCCCTGAGGCTAAATAAACCTTTTCCTCTTCATTTCTGGATGTCAGATATTTTGTTCCAACAGTGAGTGAAAAGTAACTGAGACATAGCCCTATATTTATGACTAGGTAGCTAAGTACTTCAGAAGTGATCAGACTTCTTTCTTTCTTTCTTTCTTTCTTTTTTTCTGTGTATTTGGTACAAGGTCTCACCATGCAGCTCTGATTCATAGGGATCCTCCTGTTTTCAGCCTCCCCAGTGCTGGGATTACAGGTGTGCACCACCACACCCCACTGTGTCACCAACTCAGCTGGCCCCGGGGGCGGGGCTAGCACAGCATGCAGGACCAGGGATCGAACCCCAGTCCCTGAGCTTGCTAAAGCAGGTACTCAGTCAGATTTCTTCATTTATCCTTACTATGTGTGAACTCTCAACCGTTTTTGTTTTTCTTATTCACAGATGACTGTGGCATGGCTTGGAGTCTCTAAAAACATGAAGAATCAGCTGCAACACAAGATCCTTTCTGCTTCATAGAAACTCATGAACATTTCTGGAACATATATTTCTGATTAACTGTATGATTCTAACCATTGAACTGGGGAAATAGTCCCAATGTGCAATGGAAAACTAGATTCCTAAAACTTCAAGTAGCAGAACCAGAACTGATGTCCACCCGTGACAACTGAGAAATGCTTCTGAATTTTTGTTTTAAAAAAATGCAGACTCTTTTGTTTGGTTCACCAGATTTAAGGAGAAAGTTTTCTTCTAGGGCAGCTACACTTTGCAGCAAGACAACAGATCTGACTATGGCTTCCTCCTGGTGAGTAGGAAACACCTGACCTCCGGACTCTCTTTTTCCCTCAGGAGGCCGAGACCCCTTCCTCACTCCCACTGGTGTCTGATCCCCAGTGTGTGGGAATCTAGTGAGGGAGGCTGGGTGAGGGGAAACCACATTCACGCTGCTGCAGCCGAAGAGGAGCAGGTAGAAGCAGCTGAGGCTGCCAGCGCAGACCCCAGGTCCTCTGCTCTGGGCAGGGTGGGCCGCAGTAACTTCCTTTTTCACCCTCATGGTGATGACTCTGATGCCCTGCTAGCTGAAGAGTCTCTCAAGAAATTCCTGTGCTCCCCTACCATGCGGAAGGTCCTCTACACCACACAAAATCAATATGTCACAGAAAATAGGTATCGATTTCTAATCCACACATGGAACAGGGCCAAAGCCCTGAAGGTGACATACTTGCTCCTCATGAGCAAGGGAGCAGAACAAGCCTGGAGGGCTTCCTGGAGGTCTGGGTGCTGCTGTGCCTTGAAATCTGGGCTGGGTTGGGCCAGTTGAGCATCACTTAGCCAGAGTGGAACCAAGCACGGAGGGTAAGGGCCTGATTATTTGGGTCACTTTCGAGTTCATACCTCCATCTCTCCTCTCCGTCTTCTAAGCTAGCTGACTTCCTCCTTAATGCTGCCCCATCTTCACCTCGTACAGTACCTTGCATATAGTCACTCATGAGGGAGGATTGGGGAGAATCAGTGATTGGCCTCCCCACAACCTCCAGAGCCTTGGTCTTCTTGGGCTGTAGTCTCTGTGCCTCCTCGCTATAGCCAGCAGCACATCCCTGGTCTATTTCCCTGGTGACCACTGGTGGTGACTGACACTCCTGAGGGTTGAGGGAATGCACTCGCTTGCCTCCTGAAGCTGGTTCATCCATTTTCAGTCTTGGAGATACGCATGAGGGGACTTGCCATACTGCAGTGTTCCTGTAGAGCACCCTTTCAAGTGCTAAATGGACACCAAAACATGAAGCTGGCCAGTGTGCTTTTGTCCTGAGTGTACTAGTCCCTGGAGATGGTGTGTTTCTACCAGGCTGAGAGCCAAACTTGTGCTCCAGGTCATGGGATGAGTGACAAATGACCATGGCATTCTTAAAGACCATTCCTATGTAATGAGGGAAGTAGGTAGTATGTCAATGCAGAGCCATGCTCAAGCTTCCTGCCCCCAAGAGAAGATCCCACAGGGGTCACCGTGCCCTCACAGCCTGACCTCCATGCAGCTCTTGGAAGTCCTGGTGGCATCCTTACCTCGATACCCACCCATTTGTGTAGTGGTTCTGGCTCTGATACCCCCGTCACTGTTCTGTTTCTGCTTGAGTTACTTGTCTGAACTTTGGGATTGACACAAACCTTTGATGGCACGGCATGACCGTAGTTGTACAGGTAGATGTTTGGGGAACACAGCCCTGATCACCCCCTGCCTCCTGCTGGCAGGAGAACCTAAACCCTTCTATGCACTTTGAGCAATAATATACAAATATCTAGGACACACTCAGCTCCTATAACTGCTGCTCCTAGCCCTTGCCAGCAATGGGAAACCTCAAAGTAAAAACTCACCAGCCCTGGACACTGAGCCCCCCACCAATGTAAGAGTAGACTCCGGCCTGTACTGCTGCTGCAGCTGCTGGCAGTGTGCATTCAATGGGGAGCAAGACCTAGTGTGGATGAGCAGATGTACAAGTCGAACCACACATCACCATTGGGGAGGCTCACAGTCTGGGCTTGCAGATGTTCCCTGGACAGTTTCTCCTGTTGCATGACCTCCTGGCCAGTACCAGGGGTGGCAAGGATGGGCCTTTGTCCTGAGCTGAACCAATGGTGGTTTCCAAGCCAGACCTCACTCCCTCCACTGGTGGGAAATTCCACATGAGACAAACTCTCCAAAGTGGTATGTTGTACCTGGAGGTGCAGTAACAGCTCCAGGTCTCCCTGCTTCCCCCACCTATCTCTCAGAGACTGCTACTAAGGGCACCTGGAGGTAGAACTCTTTCACTGTCATTTGGTAAGTTTATTTCAAAATCATTATACATAAGTAGGTGGTGTGTATCTGATACATAGGTATACATACATACATACATACACCTGTAAAATATCTACCTGGAAGAATAAAAGTGTGGTACAGCTAAGCCACAGTGCCTGGAGGTACAGGAGGCTAGGTCTTGCCTTCGGGTGAGGAGCCCCCATAGGAGACTTGCTGGTCAGACCAATGCAAAACCAGAGGTACAACATTTTTTCGTGCAGCACAGATTTATTTCAAAAACTGTGCCAGACCCTATACATTTGAGAATTGCTTATTGATCCCATTTCTTCGCCACAATGGAAGCATTCATCCAGGGACATGCTGTAGTTTTTAAAATTTTATCTTAATGGCTGAGTTCTGAAGAGATTGCTAAAAATATCACCCAGCCAACACCCACAAGGCCTTTGGGGTCTTCAGTAGGTTTAAATAATTCCAGTTGCACGATTATATTCCTTTTCAGTCATCTTTTTCAGAGAAATTGTACATACTGAGGATATTCTGGGTGGAGTGTTTCAACTGGGTGGAACAGAAAAGCAAAGGCAAGCACCTCAGAGGAGGAGGAGGCCAGGGACAAGATATAATTTCCAGTATTCTATCAGCTTCTACGAGTCACCCAAACATACCCAGAAGTGTGTTGTGCTGACCTGCTACATGTGTATTAATCCAGTTAGCTAAATCTCTAGTAGCACTCACAACCATGTTTCCCATATCTCTCTGTTTACAGACCAGAAATTTGATATACGTGCAGTTGTAAGGAATTCCAGATCGGCGCTCAGCTTGGAAAATGGCATAACCGAGAGCTTCCCTTGTTTTGGTTCACACAAAGAACATGATAAAACAAGAGCATCCTCACAGGAAGTTCAAAGTGGCAAAGTAGATGCAGGTATTGTGCTTCCGCCTTTGGAATAAAATGTAATAGGGCTCATTTTCAGGCGATATTGCTTCTCAAATCATGCTAGAATTTGTTTTCCAGGTTACCTTTTATTTTGGCAAAACAGGGCGACAGTTTTTAACCCCTCCACAAACTGAATCTAGAGAGTTGGGAAACAGGTATCCAGCGAGATAAAGAAAAGAACTCTGGGAATCAAGAGCAAGGAAAGGTCAAACTCATGAAGAGTCAGAAAAGCAAGTTAGAGAAAAAAATGAGTCGTAAGGCGAATCCCAGCTCCCAAGGTGGGGACAGGAACCAGAACCTCCAAGCACGAGGTAACCACAGAGAGGATTGGAAGCTCCCATGAGAAAAGATGAATCAGAAACATTAGCTTCAGGGGGAAAAACACTGTGGTTATTACAAGCTATAAGGTTAATGTAGAGGTTATTTTGAAAGTGACTCCTTTGACCTGGTAGCCTTACAGAAAAAACCAAATGCAGTTCCAAAGTTATTTCAGAATGGAAGAAGTGAGGAGCTTGACAGTGAGTAAGCTAGGAATCAGATGTCACTTGAGGGTCCCGCCACTGTGACTGGGCAAGAAATAGACTGGAGGACAGTCTCAGAAAGGGCAAAGGAAAATAGGTGCAGATTCCTTGAGAAGTTTAAGCAATGTGCCACTCCATCTGCATGGGGCCCGGTGGTCGGCAGCACTACACTAAAGACTCTGGAAGGAATTCAGCCCAGAACAGCACAGCATGCTAGTGGGGAACCTGTGGTGGGACTCCCCACTCCCAGAGCAACAGCCTGTTGGTTGGGTGCAGAAACTACAGAGTTTCTTGCAGGTCACTATTTTTCACTAAACTCTGATGGATTGAAACCAATCTTACCTATTCTAGCAATTCAGTATTGGGAAAATTGGGAGACTAACTTTTACATTTCCTTCTTGTTTTGTTGCTTTCTTATTCTGATATTTGTTTATGTTGTTTTCACATAATTTCATTTGGTTTTATTCTTTAATGTGATTTGTGTTTTTTTTCTCTACACCTTTCTGATCTTCCCTTTTTCTCCATACCCTGTCTCTTCATTACTACTGACCTTTATTAATATTTAGCTTTTTGTTTTCTCCATATCAGTTGTAGCACTCTCTATTATAGTACTTTTTCTTTTGTTGATTTCTATCATTAATGGTGGCTTCGTCGTTGCTTTTATTTGTTTAAGTTTATTTTATTTATTTATTTATTTATTTATTTATTTATTTTTGTGGCTCTGGGTATTGAATTCAGGACCTTGCACTTACCAGGCAAATGCTTATTTTATGTCAATACCTGATATTTCTTCATGTTGTTATGCCTACTGTGGTGAGTCCTCTCTCTTCCAGTTGTTCCAAGAATCAAGCACCCAGCAAAAGGCTGGTCACCAAAAGAAATTCACACAAAGGTGGAGCAGATGTTCCTCCCAACCAATGCACGAATCTCAATATAAATGAGGTAATAAAACAAGGAAACATGGCTCACCCAAAGATGACTAACTCACCAGTGACAACAGGAGGGCATCCAAAGGATAAGGAGGTGGACAGAGGACCCAAGAATGACTGTCAAAAGACCAGGGACTTTAACGAGGGTTTGAATAAACGGCTGAAAAAATTGGAGAATTTTATGCCAGGTATGAAGCAGCAATTCAAAACAAAACAGTGATTAAGAATAGCCAAAGAAAATTGTTGGAAGCAAAAAGGACAATAAGTCAACTCTAAAACTAAGTGGAAACCAACCAGAGGACAGACTTTCAGGGCTTGGATCTAAAGTTGGTGAATTATTACATCAAGATGGTAACAAGGACCAAATAATGAGTTATTAACGAAGCATCAAAATCTCTTAGGCTATGCTTAAAGACCGTAGAGAAAAGGGTGGTAAAGGTCACACTAAGTTCATGGACTAGATCATCTATTTCAGTGAAATACTAGAAATTTCCCAAATGTTGGAGAAGCTAGAAACATCCATCCATAAAAGGTAAGTAGAACTACAAAGAAGCGTGGCCATTAAACAACTTCCCCAAGGCACATTATTGTTAAAATGTCAAGCATACAGGGCAGGGAGTGTGCACTACAAGGTCGAAGAAAGGAGCTCCAATTTACATATATATAGAGGCAGACTCCTGAGAATAACTGAAGTAAATCTGTATATGTGCATAACCTATCACAATTATGGACTATTGTACTATACATACAGCTTTTCTTTTAGTTTGATGAGAAGAAAGATTTGTACTAATAGTGTTTAGAAAAGATACTGTGTCTGCGTCTTGCACGCTGAACAACTACTATGAAGACAACAATATGCAATGTATTAATTACTATAACTGTCCTCCTAACCTGTTTTGAAACTGTCTCATCGTGATTTCCTTCTCATTAAAATTAATAATTTGTTTTTTTGTTTGTTTTTTTTTTTAAGGCAATCTATAAGTAAGGAGATTGTGAAATCATGCATTCCAAACCCTAAGAGAAAATTTCTACTAGTATGAGTTTATTAAATCCAGCAAACTCATCTTTCAAAATGGAAGGAAAATTACAGAATTTCTATGAGAACTACAAACAAAAGAAATTAATGACGACTAACACATGATAGCCAAAAAACTTAGAGGAATACTGCACTCCAAAGTAGAAAAGGAATCAGCTGCTGAGAAGAAGATAAACACTATAACTACAGAATGAAGAAAAGAAAAAAAAAAAAAAAAACTAGAGCTTTCTATAGTTCTTAATGTAAATGACCTTATTTCTCCATTTCAAAGAAATGGATGTTCAGATTTGCTTGACTCATTTTACTTTGCTTTCAGTAAGCACATCTCACCAAGAACTATACATAAAGTAAAAACAAAATGAGGGAAAACAAAGTTTTATGAAAAGAGAATCTGAAAATAAGCAGGAATAGCTTAATCATATGAAACAAAGCAGAATTTAAAGCAAAATTAATAAAAAGAGAATAAAGCCACTATAGATTGGCAAACATAATAATACACTGAGAAAAAATTATAATAGACAGCTATATACACTTAATGTTGACATGCTAAATTTAGTAAAGTAAATATTTGATACAGAGGGACACATAGCACTTGATGCAATAATACTGGATTACTATATGACTCAACTCTTGTCAAATATCAACTAGACCAAAAATAGGTAAATAAATAAATTATCATAGGATTGTAAAATGAGCACTTTAGACTGAGTGGACATTTCAGAAACATTTTAGTCAACAATTAGAGAAAACAAAATTTTTATCAACATGTAAGTTGTTCCCCCAAAAGAACCATATTTTATTGTATAAACTGTTAAAATTCTAAAAAGTTAAAATATTTATCTTATCAGTTTATAATAGAATGAAATAATCAAAAACAAGCTGAGGAAAAGCTGAAATAATTTCACAAGCAGATGGAAATTTAAGAGTCTGTATTTTTGAATCATCAGATGGTCAGTGAAGAAACCAATGAGAAAAATTTAAATGCCTAGAATCGAATGAAAATAACAATGTAAAGAAAAGAATCTCTAGAATATTATGAATATAACTCTAAAAGGAACTTTATAGGTATGAGTGCCTAACTCAAACAATAAGAAAGATCTGAAGTGGCCTAATGAATAACCCCACCATCTTGAAAAGGCAAGCCAAAATATAGCTTAGTAGAAGAAAAGAGTTAGAAATGTCATGGATAAAGCTGATGTAATGGTGATAAGATGTACAATAGAAAGGATAAATGATGGCCAGGGAGGTAGCTCAGTGGAGTAAATGCTTGCCTGCAAGTGCAAGGTCCTGAGTTCAATTCCTGGTGGAAAAAAAAAAAACCCAAAACAAAACAAAACAAAAAAAAACCCACAAAAACAAACAAACAAACAAACAAACAAACAAACAAAAAACAGCAGAAAGGACAAATGAGACAAACTTGGTTCTTTGAAAGCATAACACAAGCCTGGTGTGGTGGCGCATGCTTGTAACCCCAGCACTCGGGAGGCTGAGGCAGGAGGATTGGTGCGAGTTCGAGACCAGCCTGGGCTACAAAACAAAGCTCAAGGCCAGCCTGAACTGCACAGTGAGACCCTGTCTCAAAAAAAAAAAAAAAAAAAAATAGCATAACACAGCTGAATGGAAATCTAGGACTTAAGGTTAAACAATGAAGTGACTACAAGCAGAAAAGATAGGAAGCATGGCAGGGGCAAAGCCATGCACTTACATGCACAAAATGAATTAGATAATAGTCCTAGGAACCTCCAAAATGTTTTTGACACTGAGGACAGCAATGTGTAACAGTAAAAATATATTTGGAGGGGGCTGGGGAGATAGCTCCGTGCTACAGGTGCCTGCCTGGCAAGTGCAAGGTCGTGAGTTTGAACCCCAGTCCCACCAAAAATAAATAAATAAATAAATAAAAATATACTTGGAATGCCTGTAATTCTGGTCTTTTAGATGTGTGCTACTTCTAATGTAATTTCAGTTACTGCTATACTCTCAAGTAAATGGTTGATGTGCAAGAAAACAAACAAACAAAAAAAGGATATTAAATAACAGTAAGAGCCTAGGAAAATGCCATAGGATTGACTGGCTATATTTTGTATATACTTAGATTTCTAAATGTGTAAAAATGTATAACTGCTTTTATCACATTCTATAGAGATTTACTAGAATATCAGTGGTTGATAGAAAATACCAATTCCAAGTAAAGAGTAATCGTATCAGTAAGCTTTTCTTCTGGCGGGTTAAGAATATAAGTTTATAGGCCAAAACTTAGAAAAAAAAAAGAAGGGCTACTAGGATAGCCAATATTTTGGCCCTAGCCCTTCAAGGTAAGTGAGGACTCAGGACATAAGAGAACCTGTGCTGTAACATCCTGTAACTCAGTGGTTTCCCAAATTTTCTATTCAAGGAGATTATGGTGCTACAGAAGAGGGGGACTAAAGATACATAGTGGCCAAAGGAGAGTCACTTAGAGAGAAAACATTCTCCTAAGCATTCACAGAGAACAGACAAGTCAAGCAATGGCCTTGACCAATCCAGATGTCTGACGCCGACAACAGTTCTACAAAGCACTGTACATGGTTCCAAAGTAAAGCCTAAGGTGATTTGACTGATCTTGAGAGATACAAAAACTACACGTTTTACTATACAGGTCTTGCTTAAACTTGCCCTTAACCACTGTTATAGTTTGTGTCTAGTTGTTCTCCCAAAGCCTCATGCAATCATGGGATGGGAACTTCTAGAGTTTGAGACTTAATCCATGATCCACTAGGATTATATGTTTTAGTACTGATGAGATTATGGTCTGAGTACTGCTGGGAATTATAGGTGTGGCCTGAGGTGGATAGGCTAAGGCAGAGAGCCTGATGTAACTTAAAGAGAGACAGAGAGACAGACTCTCTGCTCTGCTACCATGATTGACTGCCACCATTTTGTTGCTGTCCGGCTGCCATGAACTGAATGCTCTCTGCTCTGTTCCGCTCAGCCTTGAGCCAGCAGAATATGGACTAAAACCTCCACAAACTGTGAACTAAATAAACCTTTCCTTCCTTTTGAGTGTCGGATATTTGTCCTAGCAATGAGTAAAAAGTAACTAAGACAACCACCCAGCGGAAAAGTTTAATTACAAGGCATAAAATGGAAAGCTAAATTAGAATGCTGAGCTGTAAAAGGCTTAAGTCAACAGCTTCCAACATTGCAAGTTTTAGAAATTAAAAGGAAGAGTCAAATCAGTATAATCTAATAAAAAGCCTGGAATTTAAAAATAAACACCACTGAAAATCAGAGAATAATAGGGACAGTTTTGAAACTTATATAAAGAGTCCAGAAGAATGCAGTAAATTTTCATATCTGTGCAATTTACCAATATTAAAATAAGACACAGAATAAACATATCAATAGAAAGTAAAAAAAATTGAAGATGTGATAAAAAGTTCTACAAAGAAGCTTAGGACAAAGTAAATTCATTGCTGAGTTTTGTTACATCTTTAAAAGATTAACTCCTAAATAAATAAATGATTGACTCCTAATGTTTCTTGAACAAGTTTATGAAATATGAACATAAGGAACACTTTGAAATTCGTTGTATGGATAAGGCCAAATATCACCAAAATCAGACAAAGACACAACAAAAATTAACACTGATATTTAATTATTGATGTAAAAATAAAAACCTTGATAAAATTTGTATAAACAGAATTCAACAACACATTGAAACATTCTATCTGGCTTATTTTCAGAGATGTGAGAATAGTTCCACATGTGTAAATCAATAAATATTATGGATAATATAAAGATAGTCAAGGATAAAAATCACTAAATCAGCTCATTTGATGCAGAAAAATCTTTCAAAGAATTGCACATCTTTTCCCAACAAAAGTTCTAAATAGGCAAGGAAAAGAAAAATGAACACAAATAGGAGCAGAAAAAGTCCAGTTATCTTTAGTTGCAGATAGTATGATTGCATATGCAAAAAACCCTCTGTACTACAACAAAACAATTTTCATGCAGATAAATTAAGGAAAGTAGCACAATGTAGAATCAACAAGAGAAGATAATTTACCTTCTGTACACCAATAATAAATACATTGGGAAAGTAATCAGGAAATCAATTCCAGTCATAATTGTTTCAAAAATACAAACAGATCAATATAACGAAAAAGAATACAGATATCTGCAATAAAGATTTAAGAACACATAATAAAGGAACTGATGAAGACACAGGATGATGGAAAGACATCCCATTTCCATAGATTAGAAGAATAAATACTAGTAACTTGGCCATAGCAGAAACAATGGTCTACAGGATCAGTGTAGCTCACATCAGAATTCTGATACCATCTTTCACAGCACAACAGTGAAAATCCTGCAATTCATTTGGGATCCCAAAGGATCACAAATATCCAAAGAGTCTATAAACCAAAATAGAAAAGTAGGCGACATCACAGTATCTGCTTTTAAATTATATTTCAAGTTCATACAAACAAAAATTATCATGGGAGCTGGGTGTGGTAGTGCACAACTATAATCCTAGCACTTGGAAGGCTGAGGTAGTAGGATCAACATGATTTCGAGACCAGCCTGGGCTACAAAAGTGAGGCCAAGGCCAGCCTGGACTGCATAGCAAGACCCTGTTTCAAAAAGAAAAAACAATCATCATGGTACTTGACAAACATAGACATGCACTCCAATGAAAAAGGACACACAGCAGCACAAACCCATGACGCTACAGCCATCTGATTCTGGGCATGTGTGCCAATGATGTACACTGTCTCTTTTGCAAGTTCTTCTTGGAAAACTGGACACTCATATGTAGAAGATTGAAACTGGCTTCCCACATAAATGTATTAAAGACCTAGGAGGAGGCCTGCAATGTGATATTTTAAAGTTGCTAAAGAAAATATAGGAGAACCTCCTGAAGTTATAGGGACAGGAAAAATTTTCATGAATAAGTTTTTAACAGCACAGAAAATGATGAGAATCAGAAATGAGACTGCATCAATTTACGATTCTACACACCAAAGTAAACAAGCAACATAGGGAAGGGATATTCTACATAAAAGAAGAGAATGTTGGTCAGATGTTCTCTTGATGGATGATGAATATTTAGCATGCATGAGAAATGAAAGAATTTAAGACAAAAACAATGATGTGGAAGAATAGGAGGAAGAGTAGGAGGAAACAGGAAGAGGGGAAATAGCCTGACAAATAACTCACTGAATGAATTAAAAGATACCTCTCAAGGAAGTTCAAAGGGCCATTAATATACGCAGGGCTATGAAACATTTTTAATCTTTAGCCAAATGCAAAACCAAAAATTCCACTGGGATTCCATCTCACTCTAGTTGGGATGACTATGATCAAGAATTCAAAAACTCAACAATTGATGGCAAGGATACTGGGGGAAAGGAACTTTTCTCATATGCTGATGAGAGTGTAAATTAGTAGAGCTACTGCAGAAGATCAATGTGTTCCTAAAATCTGACTTACATAAAACATTCTTCGGTATATATCTGAAAGAGTGAAAGTTAGCCTGTTATATTAGCATACTTGTATTCTCATGTTTATTGGAGTGTAATTCGCAATAGCCAAGACAGGGAGCCAGCCTAGGCTTCCATTAGTGGATGAGTGAAAAACAAGTGACATGAGTATTTCAACTGTGATGAAGAACAAATTATGTTATTTGCGGGAAGTGCAAATGGAATGGAAGTGGAGATAGCTAGTGAGGTAAGCCGGACTCGGAAATACAAACTTTATGCATTTCTCTAACATATGAATCTAAACTAAAAATGGCTTTAAAGTAGAAGTGGTGCCATTGGACAAGAGGAAGGGCATATGGCAGGGATTGTAGGGCGTATGTAAATTAATAGAGGATGTGGAAAGGATCAAAATATGTCAGATCTGTGTAGGAAAATACCACATTATTTGTAAAATTAGTAGGTTCTAATGAAACATATTTTAAAACTGAGAAAGACCTAGTTTCTAGAATATATAAAGAGCTCAAAGATTAGGCACTACCAAAACCCCCAAACAACTCAAAATCTAGACAGTTAAAAGGTATGGACAATACCCAAAAGAGGAAATAAAAAAAGCCACTACTTGCAGAAAAAAATGTTTCGCACCTTTGACGACTGGAGGAATTCAAATCAAAACAACTCTGAAATTCTGTCCTACTCCAGTCAAAATGGCTATCAACAAGAACATAAAAAGCAACAGATAGCTGAGTGTGGTGGCTCACGCCTGTAATCCCAGCACTCGGGAGGCTGAGGCAGGAGGATTGGTGTGAGTTCAAGACCAGGCTGGGCTACAAAAGTGAGCTAAGGGCCAGCCTCAACTGCATAGTGAGACCCTGTCTCAAAAAGACAAAAAAAAAAAAAAAAAAAAGATACTGGCAAAGCTGAGGGAGAAAAAAAAATCTTTTTTGGTGAGAATAGACTCCAACATATTTAAACTGAAAATTCCATTTGACTCAACCGTACCTCTCCTGGTTGAATTCCCAAAAGAGTTAAAGTCATTATAGTATATATTGATGCCCATGTATCTATGTATACAGAAGTTCAATACACAATAGTCGAGCTTTGAAAATAGGCTGGTTTGCTCACAAGGAGACAAATGCATAAAGAAAATGTGATATATATATATATATATATATATATATATATACATATATATATATGACATTCATGATATATGTGGCATATATAATATAAGATGCATGTGTGATACATATATATATATATATATATATATATATATATATATATATATGCATGAGATATAGGCCCTGTGAAGACCAATTGTTTTGCCAACTCAAGCAGAGATAGACCTTATAGGGGACACAAAGGAGCTCCCTAGGCAAATCAGATGAGAGTAATGATTTAGCAAATGCTCACCATGTCTTGCTAACCTGAATCAAACCTGTGTGCTCAGCATGAGACTTGCCTCTATTGTTTCTCTGCAAATCTGGGAGCTTGGATCAAGTCAGACTTTTACTGTGGTGAAGTTCTCTCCTTCACAAAGCTATTCTGTACTCTTTGCATTTCCCATTTGTGTATCAGGGTTTGCTGCCCAAATTGGGGATACATACAAATGGAACTCTACTGTGCCATAGAGAAGAATGAATTTGTGTCATTTGTAAGAAAATGAATGGAAATTGTACATGCAATAAATCAGACACAAGAGGCTACATATCAAAGTTTCTCTTATATGAGAGACTCAAACTGCAAATAAAGAGTAAAGAAATAAAAGACTGTAGGGAACACAGATGCAGACTCTGGAGGTGGAAAAGGTTCTAGAGGAGCAGACAAGTCCCAGCAGAAGGAAAAAAGATAAAGTGTCAAGAAATTCCACAAATATTAATTATTATACATCATAAATATAAGCCAATGATTATGAATATTTATGCAGGGAATATTATGAGTTATTGGCATCTTAAGAAACATGATTGGAGGATTGGTGAGAGAGCTCAGCAGACTAAGCTCCTACTTAGGCAAGCACAGGGACAGGGTTTGATTCCCAGTAATTCATGGCATGTGGGCCCCACCCCCAGGCAGGCTGAGCCATTGACAGAGTCTGGCCGTGGTGGTAGCACACACCTCTAATCCCAGGGCTGTGGAGGCTGAAAACAGGTGGATCAACATGAGTCCAACCTGTATAGTGTGACCCTGTACCAAATACATTTAAAAAGAGAAAGAAAGAAAGAAAGAAAGAAAGAAAGAAAGAAAGAAAAGGAATCATGATCTGATTCATGATTTGAATTCCTGTTGGTGCACAGTCAACAAAGGGTCTCCATGTACAGTTAGAAGCTCCATCTCTTGTCTCTTATCCCTGCCCCTCTCCCTTGGGCTCTGATGAAAAATTGCTGACTGTAGCTTTGGAAGTTTAGCTTGAGAACTAGAGATGAATTCAGTTCTAGGAAAATAAAACTTGTTGATTACTTAAAAAAAAAAAAAAAAAAAAAAAAAGCAGTCTTTATGAAGCTCATTAGGAACCACAGTAGTTTATCTTTTTTTCTTCTTCTTCTTCAAAATAAAAACAAAGAAATATTAAAAAATTCTCAAGATGGCAGAGCCTTTAATTTCTTACAAGAACATTCCAGTGATAACTATTTCAAGAAACATGATCTGGGTCAGGTGTGGTGGTGCACACCTGTAGACTTGAAACTCTAAGAAGCTGAGCCAGGAGAATCACAAGTTCAAGTCCAGCCTGGGCAACTTAGCAACGCAGTGAGATCCTGCTTCAACACATGCACAATTTTTTTTTCCCCAAAGGGTTTGGCAAGTAGCTCAGCGTAAAAGGAATGGGTTCAATCTTCAGTAATGTGAATAAAGTGGTTAGGAATGGCCTCTACACATAACTGTGAGAAACCTTTGCCAAGAGGTAGAAGACTAGAGTAACCTAAAGGTTTTTAGGGTGAAACATGATGAAGCTTTTAGAAAAATCATTGTGCATTATCAAATACTTTCATATGCTGTGATCCATGATTTTCCTATTCCTTTTGATAGTTTTTATCTATGGTTATATGCTCAGCTACTTGGAGCTTTACAAAATAGTTCAGAAGTAAAGGTAACTAAAATTTAATTAGGTGTTGGAGGTGTCAACTAAAGAACATTCTAAATACCTCTTTAAGAATCACTGTTTTAACTCACGTTTTTGATGGCTCTCTTCATAGTGTCCATAAAGGATATATTTGAAGAATTTTTAAAAATCTTTAAAATGCAGCATTGCATACCTAAGTAACCTAAAATTTCCCAGGGAGGTACAGGTTGAAACTTACTGACATCAGTCACTGAAACTCACTCACAATTTGAGCAATGAACCTTTTAAGAATAATATTCAAATTCATTATTCTTACATCCTTCTCCACAGTGTCCTTAGCTGGACGGTTGTAGCACATTTGTAAGACACTTTACATATTGATTTGAAAACTGAAGTACACTCATGGGTCCGATGTCAGGACAAGTTTCATTCCATTTGAAAATGGTGGCTGATTAATTTTTTTGAGACTTATGGCATGATTTATATTTTCTGTTCCTTTATGCATAGTGCCCTTAAAGTTCCTATGTCTGTGGTCCTGAGAAACATTTGCTGAGAAGCTGGAGACTGACATAACCTAAACGTTCTCAAGGTAACACTGGATGAGATGAATGGAAATAGCATTACAGATGATGAATACTAAGAATTGTGTTGTAATATATTATTTCTATACACTTGTGTTGTAGTGCCATTAAAGGGCAAAATATGTGGGTATAAGACACAATTATATGCAATGCTATCTTTGGAGAAAAAAATATCCTTCAAGACCTGCCTTATCCTGGCATACTAGAACCAGAAGCTATCTTGAGATGGGTCTGATTGCTTGGACATGAGCTGGGGACAGTTTGGTGTTTGGAAGCACCATCTTTGTAAAGTGTCAGAGGCCCACTTTTCTAGTTTGCTAAGAGGGTGTAGCTAAAAGTGCCAGGATTGAGTCCAGCTGATGGTTTGGTTCCATAACTTTTCCCTTCACCAGGAAACATAATGGTGTTTGTTTTCCCTTCTCTGATTTTTTCAGGGCTATGCTACTACCTCAGCTCTTAATATGGTCTTAGCTCCCCAGATCAAATAAGACAGTTCACCAACCTACATTCCTCCAGACAGCAGTGGTTCTAGGCATGCATTTGGAAGCATGCAGTCGCTTCATTGTCTAACCCTTAAGTCCTTGATTTCCATTCAGTTGTGTTATGCCTCTCCATTTTTATTTCTTCTTTTGAGTTCTTACACTAGGGAGTCTATATGATATTTACACATTTAGGTCTGCTTTATTTTACTTATGAGTATATCTTCAAGGTACATCCATTTATATATGAAGTCTTCTAGTCTATCATTCTTTATAGCTGAGTAATATTTCACTGTATAAAAATACCACATCTTTTTCACCCATTCTTCAGATTATGGGCATTTTGGTTGTTTCCAAGATCTGCCTGTTACAAATTGTGCTGCTCTAAGCATAGGTGCACAGATATCACTATGGCATGATGTTTTCAGATATTCTGGGAAAATACCCAGTAGGGGGATAGCCGGATTGAATGGGATTTCCAGTTTTAGATTTTTAAGGAGACTGCACAGTGCTCTCCATAATAGTTGCACTAGTCTGCATTCCCACCAGCAGTAGAGAAGGGTTCCTTTTTCCCCACAGCCTCTCCAACATTTACTGTTCCTTGATTTCCTTATGAAAGCCATTTTTTTCTGGAGTGAGATGGCATCTAGCACCTACCTCACAAGCAAAAGGTCCCGAGTTTGATTCCCGATACCACAAAATAAATAAAAAAGCAAAAAAAAAAAATGCAGATAATGCAATCAATTCATAAGAAAAGTCTCTTATATGCATTGTGAAGCAAATAAGCAACCAAAAGTCTCTGGGGTGAATGCAATCCTGAGAGAGACAACCCGATACGGAATGGCCTCTCTCTGCAAGCCACAGAGTACCAGCCTACTAAATGGGAGTGGAAAATGACAGCAGACCCCAAGAATGACTCACTAGTTTTCCCCAGTGCCTTACAGGTACTGCAACGGGACCATCATTACAAATATCTCGGGGTTTTTTGGACCCATTTTTCTTTTCTTTTGCTTATTGTTTTTCACTATTACTTCTATCTAATTCTATTTAGCTTTTATTCTTTAATTGGGTTTTTCACCAGAAATGCCTGCTGGAAACTGTGATGCTTCCTCTAGTGAGCTTATATTCATTAAGGAGGAAGATTTGCCTTTTACTGTGCATGATCTATAAGCAAGTGCATGCAGCACATTGCAAGCAGCACAGCCAACTTTGCAAAGAGTCTACACAGCTAGATACATAGAACTATCAATACCTGATAGGACCTTCACCACGTAGCAAAAATCCAACACTTAAGCTTACGCACACTGTACATGCAAAAGGAAAGTGAGACTTGAGAGTACACATGGAAAAAGTTCACAACTGAACTGAAGAGTTCTGCATCTGCAACCTCATGTCAGAAACTACGAAGCACAAATTTCAACTTTGGTTCTCACTGAACACAGAAAATGTGGAAAATGATATTCAAGAAGATTGGATTTTTAATCTCCACTTTGTCTTCTTTATCATCTCATCTTTATTTTACTTTTGTAAGATCCTGCTTATTCTTCACAGCCATCTCTATGAAAGCAGTTCACAGCCTTGAAAGGGAAATTACTTAGCAGTTCCAAATCTATACTTTGGGGTTTTGCTGGTATATGGAGCTGAGTTACGTAGAAACACTATAGGCAATCAGACTTGAGAAAGTCAGTACAGAAGATGAAAACACATTATGCCTGCAGTCAGAGGCACACTGTTGGAAACAAGGCTTCAAGATAAAGATGAAATGACCAAACCTATATGTCTTCCCAAGAGAAAAGATATGCGGTAGCACCTGATGCAATAAAGCCTAGGTAGACAGTGGTCACCTCAATGGGTGAGCAAGAACCCTGGGCTCATCCCTTCCTAAAACATTCTTTGTTCTTTCCATATAAACTTGCTTTGTATCCCACTTCTCCATTTTGGGAAACACCAACTTGCCATATGTGACATCAGTAGTCTTAGAGTTAGGCTCTTTCCCCATGTCATCTGGAGGTCCAGCATCAGTCCGAACAGAGCCCCAGCCCATCCCCTCAGCATCATCACTTTCTTCATGGTCTACTTCAAATTCTTAGAAATTTCTAAGTACAAAGTATCAATAGCATCGTACCCCAAAAGGGATTATTACATCAAAATATATGTGTAAGAAAGGAGAAATATCATCCTTGATAAATTGTAGCATCTAAAGAGCTTGACATCATAGAAATACCAAGTAGTAAGGTGGTTGTCAGGGGATGTAATCAGGATTGTCACTAGGTTGCTTCTAGAGATTCCTGGAAGATAAGCAAAACACTTGAGAATGTACCTGGTGGTCTCATGGTGGCCTCCCCTTGGGGAATGTACTTGGACCTGGCCCATTTATTTCTCTTGGGTGCTCTTTCTCTGTCCTCTGCCATGAAGCGCACAGCTTTTCTCCACCACATGCTTCTGTCATGACGTCCCTATCTTGATGTCAGCAGAGCATGGACTAAAAGCTTTGGAGCTGTGCCTCAGAATATTCCTGTCCTGGGGCTGGGAAGATAGCTCAGGGGCACACGTGCCTGCCTGGCAAGGGCAAGGTCCTGAGTTTGATCCCTGCTTCTAGGAAAAAAAAACAAAAAAAAACAATAATCCTGTCCTCTTGTAAGCCGCAGATGTCATGTATTTTGCCCCAGTCATGGAAACATTGATCAGTATAAAAAAAACTAAGACCAAAAATGAGGTCCTTGCTTTGGCTACAAAATATGAGAGTCCAGATTTGGAGCTTCTGAGTCCTTTCCCTGTCAAAGCTGTGCATCGCTTCTCTGGAGATGGTTGTGAAGCCTCCTGGTCATTGAGCCACTAAATAAAGTTGGAGAAGTAAAACCATTTCTCTGAACTATATCCCTGCTCTTGGGCCCTTGTAGCAAACTTTCCCCTGAGCTTCTTCATCCAGGTCACCTCCTCGCCAGCTCAGCTGTCTTGATAACTGAAGAATTAGTGGATTTTGATTTTTTATTTCCAGTGTGCCATGATGGGCAGTCCTGAAAGTTCTCATTTGTAGAAGTCAGCCACATTCTGTCCTGCGTTATCATGAGGGTCGATCCTCTCATATGATATACCCTGTGCTGGGTAGAGTGGCAGTTGTGAGGACCCACTGTTGTGAGTACCTAGATATGCTGGAGAGGCAATGTTTTTCCCTCTAGTCTTATGAACCCGAGTGTTCTCCAGTTTGGTGGACTCACTTTTTAAGCTTAAGTATATTGAAGTGGAGCTCTCAAGAGCCCACACCTCTATCTGGCTCTGAGATATTTCTTTAGAGGATGAATCACCAAAACTAATGGCACACCTATAACTGGCACAGCAGACTGTACCTGAGTTCTGCTATATTTGTGCAGCAAGTGTTCCATAAAATCACATTACTTAATCCAAAAAAGATCACAACAAATAAATCATGTTGCACCAGATCTACCATCAGTATTGGGAAGGCATTTATGAAAGCAAGAATTTAGCAATTTCCCCAAATTAGGCCTTGTTTGGCACTGTCCAGGTCTACTCTTCAGTCTCCGGAGAGGCTAAGAGTTGTGCAGGTAGACAGCTTGGCCCTGGGTATTCTGGGATCAATTTGAGCTGAGAAACATTCTTGTCATCTTTTTTGCTGTCAAGGTCTCAGCTCTACTCCAAAATATATCCAGTTTTTGCCAGATTCCTTTCCCCATTGCTCAGGCTTTAATTTAGACATAGAACCTGAAGATTGCAATAGCCTCTTCACTAGTCACTCCTCAAGATATTTCATTGGCATCTCACTCACAGCACTGTCATGTTATGCCTCCTCAAATTTTCCCCAATCATTCACTAGTCCAAAAATCTATTTGGTGTTGAAACTTATGACACATTCTTCTCCACTTTCTCCGTATCCATTGAGCCTGTCTATGTGGATGTCAGAGTTCTCTTTTGTCCTCTAGCTAGGGGTTGGATTTAGCTAAGTGAGGACTTGGAAGAATGGCAGGAGGAAAAGTGAAAGGAGAGAATGAGATCGGGGTACCTGCTTTCCTGTTGCTTTTCTTTGGAGTCCTCACAGTCTTGGTGTGTCCTACAGCAAAGATCACAGCTCAGAGGCCCTTTCTCACTCTGGGAAACTGAGGGAGGAGAATTGCAATTCTGAGGCAGCCTGAACAACTTAGTGACTTAGCGAAACATTGTGTCAACATAAGAAGTAATAATAAAATGCTGGGAGTGTAGTTCAGCGCAAAGACCCTGTGCTCAGTTACAAATATGGAAGGATATAGGAAGGAAGGGAGGAAGGGAGGAAGGAAGGAAGGGAGGAAGGAAGGAAGGAAGGAAGGAAGGAAGAGAAGAAGGAAAGAAGGAAAGATGATGGAAGGAGGAAGGGAGGGAGAGAAGGAGGAAGGAAAGGAGGGAAGAAGGGAGGAAGGGGAAAGGAAGGAAAAACAATGTAAGGAAAGAGACAGGAAGGGAAGCGTAAAGGAAAGGAAGAGCAATGTAAAGGAAGGAAAGGAAGGTAAAAAAAGAGAAAAAAGCAAAAAAGAGAAAGAAAGAGAGAAAGAAAAAATAGAGAGAATGAAGAAAGAAAGAAAGAAAGAAAGGAAGGAAGGAAGGAAGGAAGGAAGGAAGGAAGGAAGGAAGAGGAGAAATCCCATAAGGCCTTTCGTCCAGACAATCTCCTCATTCGAGAAATCAAGCCCTCTCAAAAGTCTCTGGTACTAAGTCTGTCACAACACACAAATTATTGCCATATTTACGGAACTGATGAACACACTGCCCACAACTTTATTAATAGGACCTTCATTAAATCAATATCTTTTTTTATTCTAATGATATTTTGCCACCCTTTCCCATGCCATCTCTACGCTGGAGCACTTCTCTGCAGCCATCCAAGGTTTCTCATCAGAAGCAGAATTTGATTCACCATTCTAACCAACAGGATCATTTACACGGTTTGCTCCTTGCAACGTTATTTGATATTCTACTTTGATACCTACTCTTTTTTACACTAGGGTGAATATATTATAAAATAAATCCTGTAAGTATCATAAATTGAAACACTATCTTCATTCACCATTAATAAAATACCATCAGAAGCACAAATATAACATACACAAAGCTGTGCTAGTGAGATTTTGTTTTGCTTCACAAAGATGTTGACATGAGAACTCTGTCCTTTCTTTGGTGCAAGCAGAAGGAAGATGTTAGCAAATACCAAAACAGTATTTAAAAATCATCCCCCTTGATATAATAAAGAGCAGGCGGTGGGTTGCAGAAGATAAAAATTACCTCACCTGCCCCCAGTCATGCAGCCTGGGCCCCCCTACCCTGTCATGCAGCCTTCCCCCCCGTCCTGCAGTCTGGGCCCCCCATGCAGCCTGGGCATCCCCACCATGCCCTGGCATTCCCTCTATGCTTCCCATCTCTTTCTCACCAAGCCATGATACCACATCCAGGCATAGAAAGTATTAGGCTGCTTGAGCATTGAGTGAGCTGAAACATTCACTAACTAGGCTGTAAATTCTGGCTTACTTGATGATCAGCTTTTTTCCTGAGCTTTCCAGTGCAACTGGAAAGAAAGCAACTTCTGTGCTTTCTTTTGATGTATTCATAGCTGCCAAGGTTCTGCTCCATCCCACCAGCGATCTGCAATTCATGCTCAGAGAAACACAGACTCACTAGATAAAACACAGTTCACCAGCCACTGAATGTTCTGCTTTGGGAAACGCCCTGGAATGATAAAAGCACTGGAAGCCCTGCTCCGACTGAAGCCACCCTTTCCACTTTCCTCTTTCACTAGTCCTCTGAACATCCTGGTTTTAGCTGAGTTATGTTAAATGGCCATCTCCATATGTTATTTTCACTGTCGTGTTTTCTACTTGTCCGGAATGATATTCTACAACTAAGCATCTTCCAAGGCCCAGCCAGGCCTTGTGTCCTCCACACAGCTTCCCTTGCTCATCACCTGCCTCCACGGTGCTAGCAGAGCCATTGCTCATCCTCCTGTCGTGCACTGGAGTCCCTGCCATGCTCTGGGATTTTGTCTTGCTTCCCATCTCCTTCTTACCAAGACAGGATGCTTCAGCTGGCGACAGAAAGTATAAGGACAGTTGAAAACGGAATGAGTTGAAACTCTCACTAACTGGGCAATAAATTCTGGCTTACTTGATGATCAGCTCTTCTCCTGAGCTTTCAGGCACAGTCAACTTCTGAGGCTCATTTCTGCCCATTAAAACTTGTAGAACGCTCCAGTTTATATTTTGGCAAGTGTCTCACTATCATTTAAGGGAAAACCAGGCAAACAAAATCTCAGAATAAAGCCCGAGGAGGGAACTATTAAACTCAGATTTATTCCTGTAGCAATGGCTTTCCATATAAATGTAATTATCCCACTTTTCCATCAGCTTTGGGACTCAGAACTGATGCTGTCTCATGTAAATCTCACCACCAGCAAATCTACCCTGTGAAGACAGCATAACTATGGACTCTGAATAGTGTCCTGGGCTCAGCCCCCTTTTAATTATATGATCCTTAGGAAGTTACTTTAAAAAACCTCTGAATCTCATTTTTTAATTACTTTTAATACGACATAACAATCTGACAGTTTCAAAACACATTAGTAGTTCATTTCCAATATTTGATGCAATGCATATTGTTCATTTTAATAAAAGTACCTCTGTGCTTAGAACAATGTTCAGGACACGGTATGCATTTTATTAGCTAGTATCAGGTGAAAAAGAGGAAGGAGAGAAAGCAAGGGAGGGAGTCCCAGCAAATACTGTGTCTCCAAAGCACTGCTTGGTCAGTTTATACCTATCCAGAAGAGGAGTCCTAGCATGTTAGGTTCTATCTGCTAAAAAGCAGAGAACTCCTGAGGACACTGGGTATTCCAAGTACATGGATGTTAGATGACTCAGAAGCCTGAGAACATCACCCGTGGAGGTCAGCCTCCTGTGTTACACTGCAAAGTCAGCGAAGGCGAGAAATAGCTTTGAGGATAAACAGTCCAAGACCAGCACAACACAGTGCGATGATGTAAATGCAACAGTTCCTATGACTACATCCAAAGAAGACAGGATCAGCAACACACCCCTCACCTCTGCAGAACATATTCTTCCTCAAGAATCACAGGCTTTCATTTCTAACACCACTTGGGTGAATAAGCAGGTCAGTGGGCACCGTGGTATAATAACCTGGTGAACCAAGAATTCTATCAACCACATGTCATCCGTGCTTCTCAATCTGTATTTGGAATTTGCAGATTATTAAACCTCGTTTATCGGACTAGATCTTTCTGTAGGGACATATGTGTTTCTATGGAAAGACATCCAGATATTGATTAATGTTTTTTTTTTTTAAAGGTAAGAATGGTATGTTTTAATTTATCCCATTAAAAAGGGAAAAAAGATAGTCATGTAATAAATTCATGAGTAAAGTCTATAAAATCTCAATAGCAATTGTCACTAAAGGATATGTATAAATGAGTACTGACATTTGTTTTTGGTTTTTTTATTGTTGTTGTTTTGATTTTTAGGGTCTCACTACTGACTCATAGTGATCCTCCTGCTTGTACCTCCCAAGTGCTGGGATTACAGGGGCACGCCACCGTGCCCAGACTCCATCACCGGCTCAGCACGCTCT
Organism: Myocastor coypus; assembly: GCA_004027025.1. Taxonomy (NCBI): domain Eukaryota; kingdom Metazoa; phylum Chordata; class Mammalia; order Rodentia; family Myocastoridae; genus Myocastor; species Myocastor coypus. The sequence goes on along the minus strand of PVJA010007191.1, from coordinate 32,911 downwards.
AGAGCGAGGCCGGTGCAGCAGGCGGGGCCAGGAACTGAACCCTGGCCCCTGTGCTTCCCTAAGCAAATGTTTAACCTGCTGAGCTATACCGCCGGCCCTGAGTACTGACATTTGGAAGTACATAGTGAGATGAGGGTGGAAAACAGATAGGAGAATTGTCAGTCTATACAAGTGCTTAACATCAGTATGGCCTAAGAAGAAAAGCTAGTACTCTCTCTATCACTTTACCTGTGGAATGCACAACATTCTTTGTGTTTTTCTGTTTCTTACCAGGGTATATGGCATTGCCAATTAAAGTCACTTGTTTTATGTAAGTTGATGACACAATACAGGAGGCTCCCACTATAAAGTGTCTTTATGGTAAGAAAATGGTACCCACTAACAATGCTGAATGAAAGGAAGGAAGCATCTTAGGAAAAGGAGATAGTTTGGGCAACTGATCACATTCCACTGGAAGGAGGAGGTCGAACTCCAGTGGCTCTGATATTGACATGGGGAGCATTGGTGAGGGGTGGGATGGCTGAGAGGCCTCCAAACGACAATTGTCTTGGTCAGTTCTCCTGAGTTTGTCACAACATCCCATAAGCAACCACTCAGTACTGTGAGACATAGCATTTTAAAATTGTAGCTATTCGGAAAAATGAGCTTCCTTTGAAACTGGTTTTTGCTGGCTGCATATTCAATCCGCTGTGAGGGGCCTGTCCTTGGGCCCAGACTAAAAGCAGGGGAAGGTATGGATTGCCACAAAGAGCAGCCCTCTAAGAAAGAACACATCTACATGAGGATAATTTGAAGATTTATGCAAAGCCAAACCTTGCAGAAATGGGAGAAATAAATAAGAGCAGTGGGAAAAATTAAGCTAGTGGAGCAGGAGTCCTCGTCACCTGTAGACCTAAGAGAATATTTTATAACTCAAATCTAAAATGTTCCCCCAAATCCTCATGAGGGTGGAAGCTGCTTGGATCACAGGGGGCCTACACTTATCCATTGATGAATGCGGCCATAGAGGGGACTGTTAAGAGCTGGGGTCTGGTTAGAGGTAGGTCCCTGGTAATGTGACCTAGCAGTGACCTAGAAACTACCACCTTCGTTCTCTGCATCCTGGCTGCAAGGCACAGTTTCCTTTACATACCACTCTGACATCCTCGTTCTGCCTCAGAGCCAGCTTACCATGGACAAAACCCATGAGTAAAACTAAACCTGTCTTACGTTAATCTGTAAGTGTGAGAAAGTGTGCAAGACAAAAAAACCAAGAGTGGTTACAGATTTACCATCACAGATCTTCCTGAGCACAGGCCCTTTTCTCAAAGGGCAGAGCCAGGCTGAGGAGATAACTTGAGAAGGAGCCTCATTCTTCTGACTCTGCCCAATTTTTGTGTCTTTTTTTAACTGAACTCAACCACAAGCCAGGCAGAAGGAAGAAGCCTGCCGATGTACTGTGCAAAACTTTCTTCTGGTGCAGCAATAGGACAGAGTAGACAAGGAAGGTAGTACAGAGCTGTTCCTGGCGCAAGGGTAGAAACTCAAAGAGCTTTGGGAGGGAGCTAAGTGAGGCGGGAACATCTGCTGTGTGTCAAGTGGAAGACAGGGGAGGATAAGGTGCACTAGGCGAAGACATCAATCATTATGGGTGTGGAACATCTGTGTTCTAAAGAAAATTCACGTAGAAGCCATTTTCAATGAGTTGGAGGTCCTTGCCATCAACTGATACATTTCCTAGGTGCCCGAAGGCAGAGATTTGGTCTTTCATTAGTTGCCTGCACTCAGACGTGGAGAATAAAATTTCACCCTTGTACCTCGGACTTGGGACTGTGTGCAGTAGCCTTTGCCCACCTCTCCTGCCCAGGAATCGCATTCCTTTCTCTTTCCTCTAGTTTTTCTCCTACCCATTTTCTTTGCTTTCATTCTTTCATCCCTCATCACTTATGGTAACTCTCTTTCCAAAGCACAGATATTTTAGTGCTTCTCTCTCCACTTGTATTTTTACTTCATTCTAGAGAGCAGTTCTACAGCTTCTAGTATACTACGGAGGTACATTAAACATTGCAGTAGCTCTTGTTTGCCCATAGGGAGTGAGTCGCTCCACTTTAGTGAACCATTGCAGGCCTTCTCTGACCACTGGCTGTGGATCTGTCTAGTTTCCATCCGCACTGGCCTCACCTGAGAGTATGCAGTGCACCCAAGGGACACATGTACCCTCCAACCTGCACTGTGCTTACAGCTCTGCATATTTTTAACCAGGCAAATCCTTCCATAGGACTTCTCTTCCTCGTTCTCCCTCTTGCAGCCTCTGCTGTGACTGATCTTACCTTTCAAACCCAGCCCAAATTCTATTTCTTCTCTGAAGTCTTCACTCTAAGTCCTTGGGGTTTCCATAGCCTTTTGTATAAATCATTGCTCCCTCTACATTTGCAATTCCTTCTGTTCTATCTTCTCCCAGGATTCTAAACTGGGAGATGAAAACAAGATGTTATCTTTGACTTTCTTCTTCCCACCGCTTCTCCCAGTGTTTAGATCCCACCTCTGTTCTTGCTGCACGTTACATTTCTAATTGGCAGTATGAATGAATCCCAGACAGTGGAAGCTACAACCTGGAGGTCCAGTTGTGTTGTTTTCTTTTCTTTTCTTTCTTTTTCTTTTTCCCTTGCATTTTTAGTGTGGGGTCTACAGGGTCTACAGCTGGGTTAACTTGTTTTCTAATATACAAAGTTTTATTGAAACACAACCAAAATATTCATTTACATATGGTGTTGACTACTTTTGCAACTTGGTGTTAGTCGCTGAGCAGAAACCATAAAATAGTTTCTAGGAAGCCATTATAGGAGACATCTGCTGACCCCGATGTAGAGTATTGTCAATGTACATAATTTGACAAAATATAACTTTATAACTAATGCAATAATTTTGAGGGAAAAACAAATTATACATTGATAATGATAGTTTGGAAAAATTGTGTAGATGTAAAAACATACACAAAATGTGTTTATACAAACATAATGAAGATTGCAAATCAACTAGAAATATATACATTAAATAAAATTCCGCCCTTCTTCTGGTGTAGCAGTTATTTCTTATTTCTTCTGAAAAGTGGAAAGAAAAGGAAATTCAAGCTAGTTGTGAAAAATTTTAGTTTTATTTTTGTCTTTTAAGAAGACAAAATGAAATACAAAAGAGATATTGGTAACTTCTAATTTTGATAGTAGAAATAAAGGCACTTACTGTATTATTGTACTTCCGTATTCTCAGAGTTTTCAACATAAACACAAAACTTTCTTCAGATTTCATCTCCCTGCATTCTTTGTCTAGTCTTTATTTTCCACATCACAAGAATGGCTCCACCTCATTGTTCTGCTTTGTTTTATTCAGAACTTGGGACTTAAACCAGACCCTCACATATGGTACACATTATGGCTTCTATCTTGAATATTGCCCCAAAGATTCATGCGCCCCTAGCTAGAAGTCTCGGAAGATGACTGGATAGTGGGGGTGGAGCACTATAGGTGACTTGCTTTAGAGGTGGGGTCAGGTTAGAAGCATTAAATTAGGAGTTCATCCCCACCTCTATATTTTTTTAAAGGCTGACTCAGCCTGCTCTGAGGGCAGGGCTGGTGCAGCATGTGGTGCTGGGGATTGAACCGCTGTCCCTGCGGCTGCCTAAGCTTTCCTAAGCAGGCACTTTAGACCCTTGAGCCACCCTGCCAGCCTCCCACCTCTATTCTTCCCACATACATTTAAATATGATGAAAGCAATCATCAGCACATTCTGCTGTATTTTGTCTTCTTCCCTGGAATGTGAGCTCCCTGAGGCCCTAGAAAAGGCATGGTTTTGAATCCATGCCGAAGTAGACATATAAATATGTTTGAGATTAATTATATTGACCCATCTTATAGCAATAGAAAATTTTACACTAACAGTGATCTTTTTCTAGATTTTTTGAGTAAGACAAGAGCTGCTTTAGAGGAGGGATTGTGTCTCACTGGTTTCTAAAATGCTGTACCTGGTACCCAGATATCCAAATCTTGGCTCATAACAGCCACCCCAGTAAAGTAAGCATGAATAATATTCCCATCTGTTATTTACATAACAACCCAGGTGAGAAAAAGCAGTGAAAGTGATTAATGAAATAAAAGCAAAGAACTTAGAGCAAAAGTTAGAGGAGACCAAAAGGAAGTTTTTAAAGGCACCTGTATAAAACCCTGCTACATTGTCTTAATCTTTTCTTATTTTGTGGTCACTGTTCTGGTTTCTGTTATCATCCATTAACATAAACACGTGGTTTCAAAGCATGATCTCCAGATATGCTGAGGTAGAAGCTGGGTCCAGACCCCTCCAAACCCTCCAGCTGATCCTGGTGTACCGTCAAGTTGGGAAACAACTGTTACATAATCTTGAGTCTTCCTTCTCTACTTTCGAATGTTTTCTCTTACCTCAGGACAAATCCATTGCCTCTAAAGGACTCTGGTACTGACCACGGCTACATCTCTCTATATAGGTCTTTAGCACAAACTTATTCTAACCACTCCCACACTTCTTCTGATTGCTGATTGGATTCAATACCTTATGATCTTAAGACCAAGGCTCCTGTTTACTTGGTGCCGTATCTATCAGCCAGGGATGGTTGCTCTCAGAGGCCATCCATAAAACCCAGCAACAGAAGATCTCCCATCTCCGTCACATCAAATTTCTCCCATGCTTCTCACTATATCTCTGGGAAGAACCTTATTCCTTTGAAGGATTTACTTGGTTAGCTAAGGCTCACACAGGATAATCCCTATGTTTTAAGATCAATTGATTTGGGCCCTTAATTAAATCTGTAAAACCTTTCGCACCAACCCATTTATTCTTGTGTGGTTGAAAATGTGGAGAAGATGTGTATGTGGAGAAGGGTGGGGGTCTTGGAGGCCATCTGAGAATTATGCTGAGCACATAACCTTCTGCTATTCCGTTCATGCTGGTCTCCTCCATTAGCTTCCTGACTTTATCTCTCAGAGTTATTTTCTTACCCACCTAGGACTGACATTCCTGTCTATGCATCCCTGACCACCCCATCATTTTTCTAAAAGGCCCTCTCCTGTCATTTTTGCCTAAGATCCCAAGATTCCCCTCTCCTCTGCACCTAGGTAGCACTTCTGGCATTGTGAACCAAACACTTTGTTCAGGTCAGAGTTACCATCACTAAGCTAGTAGGTCTGTGTTAGCCTGGAAGTGAACAAGCACAGGACAGTCATTCATTGCCGACTATCTAACCCCACGGCAGCCAGGTCCTAGCAAAGGACAGGATAAATTTTCAATCATCATAAGAAGAAGACTGAACTTGGACATTGCCAAGCAATGGAGAGGAAGTGAGAGATCAGTAGATCAAGGGGAAAAGCCAGTGGAGAAATGATCCTAGTGGAGAGACCCCCTCGGGCCAGCTAAGGACCTCCTTAGCATATCTGGTCATGCTCTCTTCCTACTCACAAGAGACCACCGAAGCCAATGCTCCCGGGAGTCTCATGGATCAGGGAAGCCATTGCTGTCTGCACAGCCACCTAGGGTAGAGGGCTCATGTGTGCAGAAGAGTTGATGCCCTTTTGTCACATTCATTAATTAACTTAAAAGGTGCTGCACATCAGCAGACAAGGTGCAGATTTCTATTCTTAAAATTTCATGCACATTAAGATCTGGACATTTAAGCTGGTATATGCCTTAGGTGAAGTTCAAGGAATGACAGATCACTATGCAGAAAGAAGAAAAGAAATGGCCTATGGCACAGAAATTATCCAAAAAGGTCTAAGTGGATTTCACACTTTTGAATTCAGAGTGGGATGGTGATGATTGAGTTCAGGATGAGTAGGACAGGGTCTTTTCTCTTAGACATTGTCTGGTGGCCGTGAATATACCATCATTAAGAAGCAAAGGCTCCTTATTATACTGCTGGCAATCTAAGCATCCTAAGAGGGGAAACTCACAGATCAAGAGGCTGTGGTGGCAGAAGTGGGCCAACTCTCAGGCCAGCTCATGCACATACTACACTGATATGTACAGCATTTCAAAGGAAAACAAGCAACACCCAAGCTACCTAGTCCGTGGAGTTCAGCCTGCTTTCTGTTGCTCAGTGTGTGAGTACAAAAGGAGGACCTTGTGAATTGTCAGGGGAACCGGAAGGGGAAAGACAGGGCTGGCAGGAAGAAGCCCCACATGGGCAGTGGGGTAAGCTGAGGTCCATTGCTAGCTGACAAGCCCCAGGAAAGTAACTAATAAAACAATGGGGGAATAGTGACAAAATATATTGTCTTGTCCAAAACAGTTTTATTGACTATAGGGAGGAGTTGCAATAATTTTAAATTTTAATTGGAAAAGATTAAAAAAAAAAAAAAAAAGCAGAGAAAGGAACAAGGGAGGGAAGGGAGGAAGGGAGGAGGAAGGGAGGGATGGAAAGATGAAAGAAAAATCAGGCAGTGCCAGAGAGTAGGTAAAAGAGAGGCAGACATCTACTGTAGACTATCATTTCACCCTTGGGTGTGGTACTAGCAATATCTCCTGTGTATATAGCTCCTCAAATCATTGTGAAGTTGCTTTGAAGACAGAGGGGCCACCGTCATTCTGACCATCCTGAGGCTTCTCGCTGCCCAGCAGGGGTTTTCCCTGAGTGCCCGCTGCCTACTCAGGTCATCCTGCAGCCACAGCGGAACTCATTACTCTGAGAAAATTGCTTCCCATCATCTGATGTGCCCTGTTGGCGTCCACGGGGACCTGAACCCCAAACACTTGCCGAAAGCTGACCATGAAATATTTAGAACTGGAGATATTACTTTGGAAATGCTTCAGAATGTAGAACTTTACCCAGAAAAAGGAGCTGGGTTCCTGCTTATTAGGGCAGTGATTTAGTAAGGATTCCATTACACAGTATTTATGCTGCTATAATCAGTTGCTACCAGTAAATTAAAATATAAATTAGGCTCTCAGGGGAGCGGGGCAAAGGGGAATAGGAAGCCTGGAATGAATCGGTGCTGGACACTTAGAGACACATATTTTACAGTGATGGTGCTTAAATCTAAAAAAAAAAAAAAAAAGCAGGTCCAAGCTACAGGATGTGGCAAGTAGTTGTGACTTCGTTTTGTGAAGGGTACTGATGAGTGTGTTTCTTTTCCTGTTCCCTTTGTAAAAGGAAAAAAAAAAAAAAAAAAATGTAAGGACTATAGCAGTAGCTGAAATTACTCCATGATTTTTTTTATGCAAGGTATTATGAAAAATCCTTTACGTGAATTAACTTGTCAAAACAAATCCATGAAATGGAACCTATTAAATTCAAAAACTTGAGCAAAGACCAAAACCCATTTGCTTTAGCTTAGGTTTTATAAACCCAGCAGCCTAGAGGCAACTTGGTACCATGACCCCACCCATGACAATAACAATTGTTGTGTACCTGTGTGTGTGTGTGTGTGTGTAACCATGCACTAAGTGCATGTCCATGTCTACCTCATTTCCATGTCTTTGATGGGAAAGTTTGCCACAGAAGCCACCAGTCCCAGATGTCCTTTACCTTGCCCACTGCGCATATTTTTTTCTACCTGCATGCCCCTGGAAGACACATGAATTATTAAACACATTGGGAATAATCTGCAATTTGGAGATCATGGGTGGTGCATAGGAGGAGGCCACATCTTAGAGAAATGACACAACTCAGAAATTCCACTCTGTGGCTATAGGAGGCCCATCTCGCGCTTCTACTGCGGGTCTGCTTACAGCTTTGCCCTCAGGAAGCATGTCAAATTGGGTTTTCCAGCAACAGTTGCCTGCGTGAGTTTGGGAAGGCATTCTAGAATATATTGAGACTGTCTTGATATTGGAACTGGGGGTTGCACTCCATGCTTCAAGAGACAAGCACTCTTTCTTTCACATCATGATCGGGAGGTGCTCAGGAGTGCTGCTTCCTAGGTTCTGATCCTCTGTGCGCCGTCCTTCTCACCCTTAACCCAAGAGGCGGCTAGCAGCCGCCTCTTCTCCTGTCATACCCAGACCTATCTATTTTTCTGACGCTTCCTAGCTTGCTGTCATGAACAGTGCCTCCTAGATCGGATCCTGGATCAGAAAGAGAAGAAACTGTATGGATGTTAATTCTCAGTTGACACAGATGCACTCTGCTGATATAAGACGTCAACATGTCGGAAGATGGAAACTCCCCTCCACTGTCTAGCATCTCACCTGCTCTAAATCTAAAATCTTATAATATTGGACAATGATTTTTCAAAACTCAACTTTCTCTTTATCTCAGGTGTAACAAAAGACCCAAGCAGAATGATGAACTTGGAAGAACAATTTACACTCAAGGGTTGGTTCTCCTCTGGAAGAATCAGATCCCAGATACTAAGTCAATAAGTTTTAGCACTATGAAGCCCACCTTTAGTCTTTAGCTCTATATCTGCCGCCTGTGTGACCTGAGAGGAAGCATCCCACCCCAAATATCTACCCAGTGGGAATAAGGATGCCTGCTTCCCAGCTGAATGTGGAGCTTACATGAAACAATGGATGTCAAGTGCCTGGAAGCCTTTCGCGAGGTCACTAGGAAGTGCCATTCCTAAGGAACCAGGGCTTTGCTTTTTCTGTCTGAAGCCTGTGCACATGGACCACAGCTATCCTCCTGAGTGTCTCAGTCAATAGAGGATATTAGCAAATGCTTAGCCAAGGGTCCTGGCTGCATTTACTCCCACATTCACCACCACAGAAAGTAAATAGCAGAATAAATTGCCCATCTGCTACCATCAATCACAAATACAATCTTTGCCCACTGTAACGCAAGACAAATACAGTGGTGACAAAATCCATAGCTCAGGGGATGATGGAGTGCAGGTGGATACTTTGCTCTCTACACAGCTCCAGTCTGTGATCTATTATTTAAATGCACAGTAAGTGATTAAAGCAATCAACATACAACCCGCCTTTGCTTTTATTAGGCAAATTGGTTACTTGGAGTCTTGAACCAAGAGGTCTCTGAATAAAGTCCTTTCCTGTGGATGGTTCCAGGACAGAGGAAGAAGAGGAAGAAAAGGGGGTCTGGTTTACGGGGGAAAAACAATCCTATTTTTAAGAGCCCACAGATAGAGAATGTTTTGTTCTTAGTGAGTGGAAGGAGTTCCCTGAAAGAAAGAAAACAAAAATAAACAGGAATAACTTAGCATTTTTAAGTTTTCTAAGAACATGTACCTACATGAAATAAGTTTAAAACAAATTCTTTAGGTTTCAAAAGACAAACATGTTAACAAACATAGAAAAGACCAAGAAAAACGTCAAATAATGTGATTTCATTGTTCCTGAATTAGCTACTGTTAGGATTTTTTGTGTGTGTGCTTTTAGGCTTTTTTTTTTTTTTTTTAATCCATATATCATCCAGCTGATTTTTCTGCATCTCTCTCTGTATTTCTCTCTCTCTCTCTCTCTCTCTCTCTCTCTCTCTCTCTCTCTCTCTCTCATCTGTCTTTGATTCTGTCTGATATGAGAATGACACAGTTTGTCAATATGCACTCACTGGATAGTTTGTAAAATAGATATAGAAGTGTTGATATAAGTACAATTAGAAACTATATATGACACTGTTGATAATATATGCGACCCATTATTTGAGGTGTGTGCCATATTGTTATATAAGTTTGCCTTGGTTTACTGAAGTACCTTCCCATAGTTGGACTTTGAGTTATTTAATTTTTATGTAACTATCAGGAGCACTTTAAAAACAAGGTTGTTCATCAAAGTTTTGTCACATCCCTGATTAGCTCCTCAGTATCAAATCCTAAAAGAGCAATTACTATGTCAAGATTTTTTTAAAATAAGTTTCCAAATTGCCCTTCAGATAGGTCTGCCAATTTACATCACCACCATTAATGCATGTGTATACTTATTTTCTTATATCCTGAGAAACACTAGGTTTTACCTTTTTTTAAAAAAAAAGGAAGAATTGTTTCAGTTGAATACCTTACAATAAAACTCATAATTCTACTCAGTGTTAGATACTTTTACAAAGACATTAACACTGGCCCATCATTATTGGCTCCATTTGACAGATGAGGAAAATAAAGCCTCGAGAAGGTAAGGCGTTAGTCAATATCATATAAAAAGTAATAGTCAAATAAATCATTTGAAGTTGATGCATAGGCTTCCTGAATCAGAAATCTTTCTGAAACTAGTGATTTTTATTGACATAGTAGGTAGAGGAAAGGCCTCCCCCTCTTTCCCAATTGCTCGCTGGTGATTCTAGTCTTAAATATGAGGACTTCTATGTGACACAAGGGTTCTAACTGTAAGAAGTCACTGTCCCTTGGAGTGATGACAGTAACTTCACAAATGCTTCTTAAATAACTGCACTGATCATCAGGACAGAACCCATGAATTCAGGAGGAGTAGCTCGATCCTCATTTTCCCTCCTGTCTCATCAAGTGGACTAGGGATGTGCCAGCCACATCCCACCCCCAGGGTGCGCTGACACTCCAGGCGTGGTGGCCAACCCTGTAATCCCAGCTCATGTGAGGCTGTAAGCAGACGGATCACTATGAGTCTGATCAGTAGTGAGACACTGAACACCCTGTACATCCTTCCCTAAAATACAAATAAATAAATAAATAAATAAATGGGAATACGGAGACTGGATACTGACACTTCGGGATGTACACGTAACTCTGAGTCATCGGTAAAGGGTTAATGACACGGAAGCTTTTTACAAGCAATCAATGCAAAAAAAATCTAATTAAATGCTTACAGGAGATATACAAACAACCCATTCATATGTCAGAATTAAGCAGATGGATCAGATTTTACACCTCCCATGTTGAATTCAGCAAAATTTCCTACGCTTACAAGCATGATTGGCAAATAAATTCGTGGATCATTTTGTGTATACTTCAAACAAGCCAGGCTTTGCAGATTTACACAGCAAGTTGTACCTTGATTAAAAATCAGTAAGTCATTAATAAGCTTGGCATTACAGTCTTAATATCTCCGAGTATGTTTGAATGTTACAACGCAGTTGGGTTCAGTCAACATTTGCAAACCTTACAGAAAGCGAGATGGAAAGTTTAATGAATTGTTCATGAATTATGTAAGTCTGAAGAAAAATATCTCATTCCTGTGTTTACACTGAAACCCTGATAAATCTCTCCTCCCACCAATATCCCACCAACCAGAACTGGAGAAGAGTAAAAGGCTACACAGTTTGTTGCGAGACTGAGTCAAGTCTCCAGCTTTCCAGACATGGGTGAAAAACAAATTTTCAAGCATGATTCTTATCACATGTGAGAGATTTCAGCCATCCCAGATATAAGAGATGTGTTGGCAATCTGGTTTATAACACTGAAATCACTCGGTGAGTCGGCACGGGGAGTATTTCTCACTGAAGCTGAACTGACCTAATGGCACTTGGGAGTTTCTGCCAAATTACATTCACGAGTTTTCAACCAACTTTGCCTTTTCGTTTCCTTATGGTTCATTCTCTTTCATCCTGTGGACAGCATCTGTCTGTCCTTCCACCCTGCCCTGTGAAATTGTTTGAACAAATTCATCATATTGGAGTGCAGTCTGGAGTGCTGATCAGCAGCAGGGTACTTAGAGAGACGCAAACGACTGAAGCAGGACCTTGAAGGAAGGACTTTTTAAATTTAATTTTGTTTTATCTTATTTTATTTTAGTTTGGTACTGGGACTTGAACTCAGGACCTCACACTTGCCAGAGAGAAAGGAGGAACTTTTGCTACCCCAAATAATCTCAATGTGCAGTTTTTCTATGAAAGTAGCTGCATATAAGAAAGAGACTTCCTATATGTGTGTGTGGATATGTATACTCTGCAGATGAGGAGAGCTCTCAAAGATCTTCTCCACTGTCCTATTCCACCATGCTGCACTAGGCCTATCACATACAACATATTTTTGTTGAATGATTGGATAACTGAACAGATGAATAAGTGCAATATTCTCTCTCACTGGAGCCCTTGAGCCTTGGGAAACTGGCTTCTGTTATTCAGCATAACCCACACTCATAATTGCTATAGCTATTTCAACTATTTTAATAAGCACCTTGACATGGAGGAAACAGGCCATCAGGCTCCCAGTGGCTGGCACAACATATTACAGAAGTGATTTGCTTGCTGAAGGAAACTACCTTCTTCATAATTTGAAGTCTAATTTGAAAGATTGACATCCCCTTATAATCGTGAATCACTCATCATAATTTCCAGCTGGGTTCCACTTTGCTTCCCAGAGTCAGGCAGCCCTGATGCATCAGGGGAGGCATGGAGACTCCAAACTGGGGATGTAACTCAAAACAAGTCTCAGACAGATGAAGGGAGTGAGGACAAAAAGTAGAGTAGCAGATGTCCCTGGAAGATGAAAGAGGTTGTCCATTTTCTGCAAGGAATGATTAGGAAACATCGGCAGTGGTTGCTGCTTTCACCGAGACCTGCCTGCTGGCTCTGGAAAGGCCCCATGCGTAGGTCTCAGAACCTGAGCAACTCATTTTGGATCGTCACGTCCTACTGCTCCTGAGGAGTCTGCATCTTTGAAACCAAAATTTTTGGTTGAGTGTACATCATAGTGGTAGAAGTCTTACCAGTTTCAAGCTCCAGCAAAACGCACACACACACACACACACACACACACACACACACTCCACAATTAAAAGTCTTCAAAGAAACTTTTACAAAAGATCACAACATAGTTCAGGCTTGCCTTCAAATCACTAAGCAACTCAGGTTGGCCTTGAACTTGCTGCAAAGCTCCTGTCTCAGTCTCCCAAGTACTGGAATTACAGGCATGTGCTACCTGGCTAAAAGTTTTTTATATTTAAAAAGCCTCCATGCCCTCTTACACAAGTGAGAAAATGTTGCAGCATATTTTGAGGCATTGTTCAAGCTTAGTTTTCACTCTGTCATGCTTGACATATAGTCATTCAGGCATGGTCAGAGCCTGTATTTTGGGATCTGAAGGACAACGTGTGCTCAGTGCTGAGTAGACTTAACTTTTACAGTTTGGATACAACTGAAATTGTTTTATATTTTCCAATTTTCTCTTTAAGAAAAACAATAGTTACAGTTTTGTTTTTTCCTCTCCTTTCTATATCAGCTCAAATATTTCCCCAGGATGTTCTGGACCTGTGTGTCTGTCACCTCTCTTCTTCCACCAAACTTTGAAACAGGTAAGAAATTTACCAAGCCTATTTCAGGCTCATGCCAGATCTCTCACTGTATCTTTTTCCAATTAAGTTCATCAAATTTTTAAAGTTCTCTTTGTACCAGTAAGAGATCTCTACATGGTTCAGGTGCTTAACATAACTTTCAACCACAAAGGCACTTTTTTCCTCTTTATTTGACTTCAGTCACCCTTGGCTAAGCATTCTAATATAAAAGCAATACAACTAGTCAGCCACACTACAAAGATGTTTAGAACCTGCTTCTGTATGTATGCATATATTTGTAAATTTATAATTTTTTAAGCTCTGGAAAGAACCTTATCTTTTTCCCCTAAAATCCTTTCAATGTCCCCAGCTTAGCTGAATGAAGATCGCCGCAATCCTGGGCTTAGTATAGTCACATGTAATTACCTTCAGGTGCAAAAGAATCCTTAATGCTTTGAATTCTTTCCCCACTGTATTGAAGTAAATAGAAGTAATTTATTATTGAAAGCTCTGCTGCTATGCCTGTTTAGAGGGTGGGAGTTGACATTTGCAATATTGTGTAATGTATAATGAGTCTGAAATGAGTGGTTCTGATCCAGTCAGCAATGCAGGCAGTTTCCCTTGTAAGGCAAAATGATTGCAAATTAAGTTGCATATCTTCATGAAGGCAGGGAATGGCATACACTGTGGAAATATTGATTTTGATTCTGCTTTTCTTAGAAATTGTTTTGGATGTGTATTCAGAAACAGATTTTCACTAAGACAGAACCCTGTATTTTCTGCCAGAGAGAGATTTGAAAGACATCTTTGACAAGGATTGTTTTTCAGATGTTAGGGAAATAAAATCAATGGGGGCTAATTTCTACTTGTCACTTTCCATGAATGTTGCCTAATGAGGTTTCAGACTAGCCACAAAATTAAGCTGGGGATCACTGTTATCTATCTCCTAATCCTTTCTTCTTTGCAACCCAGACTGCTGAAAAAATACCTTTTCCATTTGGGGGAGACCCAAAGATGGGGCTTGCTGAGAAAAGGACAAGATACAAAAGTTATTAGCTGCCCGAGAAGAGTAGAGGAAATAGCCAGACAAAGAAAATGCCACGCACAACCAGCCATGTGGAACACAGGAGAGCTACCACCTGCGAGAGGGCTACGCTGTGGAACCGGAACCGGAAGGCACACATGGCAGGCACGTCTGAAGAGCCTAGGAACTTCCCTGGCAATTGCACTGGGAGAGGACCAAATTTCTGACACAAGCTGAAAGCATCACATGGGCTCTTTCTGGCCTTAGTGTTCTATTCTTATTATCCTCTGCTGCCTCAGTTGACTTCAGGAGCTTTCTGGAAAATCACTGAAAGTACATGATTCAGTGTGATTGCTTGTGGAGTCGATTATTATTAGTATTACTATTAATATTTGTATTAGTATTCTCTTTCATTTCTTCCAGAAGAGTTGGTTGGGCACAAATTCAAATATTGGTCATCACTTTACATTTTTTCTGTTCTACTTCTCTTCAGGGAAACTGAGGAATCAGGTGCCCTTGAAGCTTTTCCTAAGAGGATGCTAATTCTTTCCATATTTGGCGAGAAAATCAGAGGCCTTATAGTTTCTTAGGCATATTGCAGTTATTTTTCCACACAAAGAGCTCTCTATTGCAACTAGACTCAGAAGCGAGACCCTACCACACTGCTCAATATCAGCTCTATGCTTACATTGAGTTTCTGGCCTTGCCTGACGAGTTGCATGCTCAGCGACTCCTCACTGCTGAAGTAGTAATCCCTCTCCTCAGCCTTCAGTTTTGTTTTAACAGTGATATGCATGATCAGGAGATGCAAGAAAAGGACAAAAGGCAGAGTAAGCCCCTTGTTCCATAGTGCACACCTGTTCCAGGGTTGAGTTTCTGCAGTGGCTGGTCACAGATGTTAATGGATGGTCCCTCCTCAATGGCCTGAGCCCTCACTGTTCCAGAAATGCAATTCTTCCCCTTACCTCTTCATCCTTGGAAACAGAACAGCTGATTGTTATCCTCGATGCTTTAAAATATCCATTTAGGGGCTGGGGAGATAGCTCCGAGGCACAAGTGCCTGCTGGGCAAGTGCAAGGTCGTGAGTTCGAACCCTGGTCCCACGGGGAAAAAAAAAAAATCCATTTAGCTTCCTTTGGGTCTTCCCAGAACTCCAAGCCATTCCTTCTCTATATTCTTCATTTGAACCATCTGGGTAACTCTGGTTTTGCAGTCTGAGCCACTAGAAATATGAAACTCTGAAGGACAATCAAGGAAATCTTCATGGGAAAGGTGGAATTTAAACTGAAGTCATTGTGTTTACCTGGATTCTGCGTTTGTTTTCTGTGATTTGTAACTGAACAAGCTAGCTTAAACGCAAGAAATTTTTGCTTTATTTAACTTAAAATCCAGAGAGTTCATAGTTACATCCAGAACCTCAAACAAAAAATGCTCCATATTTGTTTCTTTCTCTCTTAGCTCCTTTTTTCCCTTCCTTATTGCAGTTATGCTCTGGCGAGTTATGTCTGTTGTAAAACTGACAACAAGAACCTCCAGGTCAAATTTATGTTACTAGTTCTCAGTCACATGGGAATAGGACATTCTTATATACCCAGGTCATTTATTTCACATGATTGAAATTAATATGTTTTTGTTCACATCCTTTATCCTTCCTCCCCTTGCTCAAACTTACAACTTTCTCTGGAGGATTAAGCTACTGTGTCTACTCTATGATCAGGAAACATAGCCATTTGGACTGGATGGAGGATGCCACCATGATGGAAAAGAATAGCTGCCAGAAAGGATATGGAAGACAGAAAAAGAGAAGTGTTGTGGATATATCAACTTTTCCAGAAGAATGATGCTTTGAAAACCACCTGTGTGAGAATAAGCTGATCTAAAAACCAAGGTTGGGCTCCAAAGTGTAATATAAGGTTTATATGATGTGTACTGATTGGACAGAGATTTTTGAGCAATTCTATGTTACTGGAACTCTCTCTTAAACCTCTTCTTATAGTGCCATTTAGGCAGGAGCCCATGATTCAATTATGAAGATCAAGAAATTAAAACTAACAGTAGAAGATCAAATGTTTCTTCCTCTACAGTGCACCCTTTCTAACAGTTCACCTAGAGGAATAGAAGATTAATGGTCTCTTTGCCAGATAATGAAAAATGTTTAGCCATGTGTAGTATCTCAAGCTTGAAATCCCAACCCTCTAGAAATGGAAGCATGAAGATTCCAAGTTTAAGACCAGCCTGCGAACATTAGCAAGACTAAAAGAAATAAACAAAAAAAGAAAAAAGAAAAAGGTTGTGTTTGCATTTGGTCTATAACCACAGCCAAATCATTGCCATCCAGATAATCATAGTGTGGCTTCTTAGAACATTTTTATTTCTATGCTTTTAATTTATTGGTACTTTTGATAACTTCAGGTGCTTGAAAATGATAGAGCACTGTGTCTACCCTAACGAAACCAAGAGTGGCAGCTTCTGATGAACTTCACCTGGAAAATTTTCAAATGTAAAACAAAACAAAACAAAACAAAACAAAGCAAAACCCTAAAAATCTGTGCTTGTTTACTTGGAGGAGGGGAAGGATGGGGCAAGTGACACATACGTGCAAGAGGCTTGAAGATAATTTCAGGATACAGAAAGGCATCGAGCAATGTTTACAAGCACCTGTGTACTTTAAGCAACATTTTTTGTTTCTTTTGAACCAATATCCATCACATGTTATTCTTAGCCATTTCAACACTGTTATTATGCCCACTGAAGTTAGGATCCCACCTTTGTCAGTGCACTGTGTTTTGTGTTTACTTTAAGGGCTGAGTTCCAGAGTGCACCAGAATTTGAACCTAGATTGCCTTGTGACACAATGAACCTACTACTATATTTGACTCCCATTAAAATCTACTGCATGAGGCTATCTGTGATCAAAAGGACCTGTTCCTAGTAAGCGGAGCACAGACAGTACATATGGCAAACTTTGATGCATTAGAATATTTCCAAATAGGTCTAGTTAATGAAGGCCATTTTTACAAAGAAGAAGGGAAGATCATCATGGAAAGCATAATAGTTAACTAATTCTAAAGGGCCCTACTAAGATGCATTATGACTTCATGTGGTGGATGATCTGGATTGCCCACTTGATTGGCTATAGACATGCTTAGGAGATTGGTAAGACCCAGCCCTGGGTATACTGGGGTGAGTCAAGGGGTATAACCTGAAGGATTCTGTTTAGTCCCTGACCCCTTTTTTATGACCTTTTCTCCCTTCACCTTGCTTCTAGCCTCCATGAGGTAAGCATCTTTGCCCTTCCATGCTCCTCCACCTCACAGTCAGCTGACTCTGGATGAAATCTCAGAGACTGTGAGCCAAAATAAAGCTTTAATCTTTTAATCTGAATGTGTCAGGTACTTTGTGTCAGAAATAGGTAAGCTGGGTGCTGGGGAGATAGCTCTGTGGCACAAGTGCCTGCCTGGCAAGTGCAAGGTCATGAGTTTCAACCTTGGTCCTACCAAAAAAAAAAAAAAAAAAAAAAGAAAAGAAATAGGTAAGCTGATGATATATAAAGAAGTTGGTAAGAGAAGTGGAGTTGTTGCTATGACTACACAAGATAATGTGGTGCAGAAGCATTTGGAACTGGATAATGGGAAGGAATTGAGAAAGTTTGAAGAATGCAGCCAGCAAATGCTTACATGCTGGAAACCAAGCCTGATTCACAATTCTTTTCTTTTCTTTTTTTTTTTTTTTCAGGACTGGGGTTCGAACTCATGACCTTGCACCTTGCACTTGCCAGGCAGGCACTTGTGCCATGGAGCTATCTCCCCAGACCTGATTCACAATTCTGATCAGAGTGCAAAGAACCAGCCTGATGAGTGGGAGTGAGTTTAAAGGTAAAACAAACAAATAAAAAACAATGAATGGATCTGGTGGAAGAAGTTTCAAGGCAGCCCAACATCTAGGCTGTGGTCTGAGTCCTGCTGGCCAATTTCAGCCAAATATATAGTAAGAATTGGGAGAAAAGATAAAAGCAAAACATTTTCTTTGCTTTCAACTTGGCAGGAAGTGAAATATATGCAAAGTTGGAGATTGCAGAAGTTGTGTGTGATGCTTTAGATCTACAATGCTCTCCCAGATTCTCCTGTGTGTGGAAGACGAAGCTGTGAAGATTCATCTGTTCATAGGTTTGCAGCTGAGTGTGCTAGTGGGAAGTAGGGACCTCTTGGAAGTGGGTCATTGAAAGTATGACCCAAGAGGGTCTATTGTCATCCCAAGCTCCTCCTTTTCCTCTCAGCTTACTGGTTGACATGTGTTCATTGGAAGACTTCTCTTAGCAGTATCTTTCTGCCATGCCACTTCTACCTTGAAGTCAACTGATCATAGACTCAAAACATAAAGCCCAAGTTAACCCCTCCTTTTGTAAACTGTGGGTATCAATATTTTATCATAGGCTGGGGAATGAGAAAGCTACTAAAACACTGTGGTTTTGAATAGATCTGAGCCTTGAAAATGAAATTAAATGTTCTTTACAGAGGAATGAGGAAAAGGGTACCTTCCAAGCCTCTCAGGAATCAGTGCAACTCCACTTATTGTTTGCTCAAGGATATAATTGTAGAAGTGTTTTATTTGAGTAGAGGGTCTCTGGCTGCCCACTGGAGAAAAATTACCTAGAAAGCTGCTTCCTTGGTGTTCTTTTTACCATGCTACACAGTCAAGGCACTAAGAAACTGCTGTAGATATTGTCCAAGACAATTTGGCTATTACTTGAGCTTGTGGCATATGCTGGCATCACTCACTTTATGTTGCTTTTTTTATTGCTTTTAATGAGAAATAGCAATGAGTCAGTTTCACACAAGGTTAGTAGGACAGTAGTGATAATACTGTGATAATACATTGTATATGGTTGTTTTCGTAGTAGTCGTTTTAGAGTACAAGATGCAGACAGGATATCTTGTCTAAGTACTATTAGTACAAATCTTTCTTCTCATTGAACTAAGAGAAAGTAACTGTATATGTAGTCCAATAGTTCATAATATTAGTGCGGTTTCAGCAGAACTATCAATGTCAGAAGCTGTTGACTTGAGTCTTTTACATCCCAGCATATTAACATGACTTTACTATGTGTTGTACTTACCAGTAGGTAGAATGCAAGAGTTATGGTGTTAAGAGTTGTGGTGCAAGGGTTATGGTTGTAGAAGCTTGCACACAGATTTAAAGGAAGGCCATAGAGACCAGGCAAATATGTGTGGTTGGGTCAGAGTCACTTGCCAGTGTCCTATGAGAAAGTGGCATATAAAGCCAAATGTGCACTTATGTACAAGGAAGCTGGAGATGCCAGGAACATGGGAAGTATTCTGAAGAATGCCTTGGGCAGGGATGGAGCCATCTCACAAGTTAAGCCATGTAGGTGACCACCAGCGAGGTCATCATAATGGGACAGATGTGAAGTTACAGGTTGATTATCTCTCCAGCCTCCAAATTTGTATGAGGTCTTGTATGACCAGAAGCAAATTTTCATATGTTACTAATGAGCTTGAGATGGGAAAATTACCCTGAATTGTTTATGTAGGACATAATGTAATTATCAGGGCCTTATAAAAGTAAAGCAGGAGGGGCAGAGTCAGTGAAGGGGTTATGTCATATTATGCTACCTGATGGCTTGGGAGACGGATGGTGGGCACCCTGTACTCTTTCCATCAAGTTATAAAAAAGTGAATAGGGTAAGTCCTAGGGGCAAGATCATAGTGATTTATTATGATATTTACATGTACAACGGTAACATTTCCTATAGCTTTGGTAAAAAGAAAAAAGTTTAGATCTATGCAGCACGTATTAGATGGAAACAGCAATTCAGAGTGCTATCCACATGTTTTCCTGTTTGTGTAGACATTTGGTTTGTTCGTGGTGCTCATCACACGTGGACTGACAAATCTCACTTCCTCACCAGATCATTAGCTGTGTGAACTGTGTCTATTTCTTCTGTGCTACTGTCCTGTGGAACTATGCCCCATGCCTGACGAAAGCTAAATTCAACATAGCTTTCCTCACAGCTAGATCAAAAGTTCTTGAAGGTACAGATGCATTCTTATTTTCTTATTATGTAACTTAGGTTTTGCATATACAACCAAACATGAGTCATAAAAATTGGAGACGGGCACCCTGGTTTTCTCGGTTTTATTTATTACCTCTAGGAAACACCTCCATGAACTTCCATGTCTGACAGAAGTCTACACTCAAATCTTGTACCTGTTATTTCTTCGTTGAGGAGCGAAATCACAATCATGATTTCTGATTAGCTGAGCCTCGATTTCCTTAGCTGTAAACTGTGGAGGAGCAAAGGAGTGAATGATTCAAACATAGTCTGGAAACTCCTAAACAACACAGAACCTAAGTAGATACTTCTACTAGTGCTGTCTGTAGTAAGACATCATGACATGGTCAAAAGCTGATGTATTTTATTTCATTTCATTTCATTTCATTTCATTTCATTTCATTTCATTTTAATTTATTTTATTTTATTATGGATGGCTAAGCCTGCCCTGGGGGTGGGGCTAGTGCAGCATGTGCTAAGGATCGAATCACAGTCCCTACAGTTGCCTAAGAAAGCGCTTTAGACTGCTGAGCCATCTTACCAGCCCCCATCTTTGTATTTTATTTTTAATTTTTTAATATTATGGCTGGCTTAGCCTGCCCTGAGGGTGGGCCAAAGGCTGATATAAAGGTTGGCCCTTTTCTCACCAAAGTAAACAATACTAGTCGACAGTTCTGATTCTTTGTCTACCACTGGCCACTCTTACCAGGCCTTCAGAACTGATGAGAGTACCTGCTTTTCATATCCCTCAGTGAAAGAACCAGCAGAAGTGGAGGGGCACCGTCAGATGCTTCAATGTCTACATTCTTACACCCATGTTTACTAACCATAAAGTCATGGGAGAAATAGCCCTATTATCATTGAGGACTTCACACCTCATTTTATGGGGAGACTAGCTGCACCAGTGTCATTAGACAATGAGTATAGTGTCTGCATCAAGCCTGGCATAAAAGACAATAAAGTTATCAACTGACTAAGGAACCCATGACTCTAACTTGATGGAGGTCTAGCTTTCTTTCTACATTCTGGCTGGTAGATTCTCCATCTGGTCTGTACTCTGCTACCCTATGGAAATCCAAGATCCAGCATCTTTTATAATTATCTGCTTCCTTATTTACATCAACCCAGCTTGAGAATTAAAGAGTGGGACAGAAAAAAAAAAGTGCTGGGCCAGTGAGGTAGCTCAGTGGTCTAAAGCACCTACTTAGGCAAACTCAGGCATTTTCAGGAACCTCGGTTTGATCCCTGGCTCCAAATGCTGCACCAGCCCCACCTCCAGGACAGGCTGAGCCAGCCATAACATGAAGTTTTAAAAAAGAAAAAAATGCTTCCTTACATCCCTATCTTAGCAGAACTGGTGAAGACAAACAGAAACATCCTTATGTACTCACTGAAGCAGAAAAGTTCATCAAAATAGTAAAAACAATCCCTATAAGAAGAGAGAATAGCCGGGCGTGGTGGCGCATGCCTGTAATCCCAGCACTCGGGAGGCTGAGGCAGGAGGATTGGTGCGAGTTCGAGACCAGCCTGGGCTACAAAAGTGAGCTCAGGACCAGCCTCAACTGCATAGCGAGAGCCTGTCTCAAAAAGACAAAAAAAAAAAAAAAAAGAAGAAGAAGAAGAGGAAGAGAGAAGTGTGGTATCATTTGGAAATTTAGGGGAGGATATAGTTGTTCATTTGTCTGAAAGAGAAATATGCCTCCCACCTAGAATCTCCTGTTAGCAAATCATGTAGAAAGAGACCTACAAGTGGATTCTGATTATTGATTTCTCCCATTCCACTGAAAGAAAAAGCATGCAGGGTATTTATTTATTTTCTTATATGATGCTCACTCTTGATGCAATAGAAACCCCCCTGAGGGTTTAAGATTCTATTAAATTTTTATTTAAAACAGACATTCTTCTATAAATGTCTCTAAGAGGCCTGTGGATTTCTCAGGTCAGTATCTTCCACCAAAACTTTCCCTTGACAAAACACTCTTTAAAGGTCTAGATCTGACCCTTTGTAGAAGTGTTTACAATTTGACATCCTTGTTGCTTTCATCCATGGGCAGCTAGCTTGCTGGTTTTATTTTGTACTTTCATTTTTTCCAATCAATAAAGCTATATAACTAGTATTTAAGATACTACAGTAGCTACTGAGGCCAGTAGACATTATATGCTAATCAATTTTTAATTATGGCTTTAATTTTATATGACACCATTTAATTTTATTAGATATATTAAAGCAAAGCTGTCAGATCATAGGATTTGCTACTTGGGCCAGGCACAGAAATGTCCCAGGAGCTGCATGAGGGTGTATGACATCATTAAGTGGGTCATAAGTGGGTGTACATTACAATGTGCATATTGGGCACGTAACTGCTGCATATGTCCGAATAGTTGGAATTATATTCTCACTGGCAACATCTGAGTTAGTGGAGCTGCTGTGCTCAGGGCCACCTGAAAACCACACTGAATGGTGGGCTGTGAGCTGTGAGTTGGAGCTGGTGTTGTTATCAGTGTGTGTCTAAGTATATTATCTTGGAGCCAGGGAGATGACTCAGTAGAATAAATGCTTGCCTGGTCCTGAGTTCAATCTCCAGTATCACAAAAAAAAGAAAAAAGAAAGAAAGAAAGAAAGAAAGAAAGAAAGAAAGAAAGAAAGAAAGAAAGAAAGAAAGAAAGAAAGAAAGAAAGGAAGGAAGAAAGGAAGGAAGGAAGGAAGGAAGGAGTATTTTAAGCATCTTATCTTAATTTCTGAGCCTTAGATTCTGCCTCAGTCAAATGAGTAAAATATCAACGTCCAGTTTGTAAAGAAAAATAAAAGTAATAAAAAGTGAGGATTAACCTCTTGCTCATGGGAGAACAGGAAATATGAGAGAAATAAAAGGGAGAGAGGGAGCTAAGAGTGGGGATAAGACAGGAGAGCAGAGAAAGAGAAGGGAAGTGAGAGAGGAAGAGGGAGAGAGAAGAGCAAGAATAATGAGGAACAAGAAGAAAGAAAAGAGGCTGCTTAAATAGCTCAGTGCATTAAAGAGCCTGCAAGTAGGCCCAGGGTCCACGGGTTTGAACCCTGGGCCTGCTGAGCTGGCCCCATCCCACGGTGTGCTGAGCCAGCATTTGAGACTGAGCGTGGTGATATGTGCATGTAACCCCAGATCTGGGGAGGCTGTAAACAGGAGGATCACCATGAGGCCAATCTAGTAGTGCGACCCTGAACACCCTGTAGACCCTGCCCTAAATATACAAAAAAAAAAAAAAAAAAAAAAAAAAAAAAAAAAAAAAAAAAAAAAAAAAAAAAAAAAAACAAGAAGAAGGTAGGATGAAGGATGAACATTCCTAGCACTGTTCTCCATCTCATCAGATCCTTCTATCAGGCTCATGTTTGCCCTATGTGCCCACAGTCCAAATGCTGCCTTCAGGTTAGGGTCATTTTATCTTCACGATTCCAGATGGAAAATGTGTGCCACATCCACAAACTCCCAAGTATAACTGATATTGCAGGTCAGGATCACACTGAAGAGGTGGCTTTATGTGTCTTCTCCCCTGGGTCCTGTTTTCTGTTGCATTCTCCAGAGTATACTTTCTTAGTAAATTCCCCTGGCGTACAATGCTTTGATTCAGTAAATAAGGAGAAACAGAGGCGAGACACCGAAAAAGAGCTACAGAGATGCGTCATATCACAAGTCAAGAGAAACCTTTGTTCACCACAGTGAGAAAGACAGAGATATTTTACACCAATATTTCCCATCCTTTGCCATGTGAATATGTGTGAGGTATGTGTGCACAGAATGTGCCAGACTTTCTCTTAAAGGCTGTCAGGAACTAGGTGGGAAGGGATGCTATTACATTAACAGATGATTATTTAGTAGAGACAAGCTTGTAACAAAGAATATACACTCCTTTGCAAGACCCACTTGCTAAAATATCCACAACTGGCTACAGACACTACATGAAGTCAACCATTCATCAAATAGTAAAGGTTCACCTACATAGAAAATAAGATGAGGAGCTTCTTGAAGTGCAGTTATATATCAAGTGAAGAAGGCTATGCTATAACCGATGGCATAAAATTGCATTGAATATACTTCAAAATGTCAGAGAAATGTGCAACGTTGCTTACTGTCTTAATTTCTTCCTGTTTCATTTCCATAAGGCAGAAGGAACATGTTTGTCAGGCTTACGGAATTTGGAAAGTCTTCTTGCAAAAGACTTCTTTTTTTTTTTTTTTTTTTTTTTTAACCTCATTCAAATCTCATTTACATTTTAATAGTTTTCTTCCTATACATGTGAGAATGCACAAATATGTCATTTTAAGACTGTATTCTTCATTTAATATTTTGTAACTTTATTCAAAGAAACAAAACAGTAAAGTCAAAGTTGAAGTCTCCTGTGTATCCTTCCCTCATTAATCTGTGATGGATCTATCAGAACATGGCCGCGTCCTAAGTATATCAGTGAAGATTAAAATGAATTAGAGCCTGTATTAACAACAGAGATAAATCACAAAAACGTAATTACAGAGCCAAAGTGTTTTAAAATGCCTTATTCCATGACATCTATATAAAATTAAAGAACAAATAATATCTGCAAAAATACATATGAGACAGTGAATAACCAAAATTATGCGTTTATCTCAACAGATTTTTAACAATCATTTTTAATAGTCTTTGAGTGGCTTGAGAGATGTCAAGCCTAAGAGTTTGGGGCTACCAAGATAGCTAAGTGCCACTTAGTGCTAAGTGCAGGGACCGATGTTCGAACCCAGGCACCACATGCCTTGTTGTGCACACCCCACATCCCCAGGTGTGCTGAGGCAGCCCCCAAGCCTGAGTGTGGTGAAGCACATCTGTAAGCCCAGCACTGGGGAAGCTAAAAACACGAGGACCATTATGACCCTAGCTGTGTAATGAGACCCTGTACCAAATATATTTTTTTTAAAAAAAGAGATGTTGCTTTGCTGTTTTCTTTCTATTACCTTAGCCCAGCTCCTATACTTCTGGATAAGATGGATAACTCCTCTTTCACACTCCTTCCCATCTTTTCTTTACCTTGTCATATGGCTTTATGTCTTTCACTAACTGAATGGGTGTAGATGTGTGTCTCGCAGATGAAACACTTCGTGATGCACGTGTTTATTCAGCAGATACTGAGCACACTGAGTAGCCTTCATGCAGGCCATTCATCTAAACATGCTTCTCTGCTTCTTGAGCACCTACTACATATCTGTGCTCTCTGACATCCAGTGTAGTTGAAGGCAAAGAAGCCACTGAGATCACTCTCTGGGGAGTTAGCTACCTCTTAAAGGGGCAGATCAGTAAATGGAATGATTCCTTACAGTAATAAGAGCAATGACACACACATAACAGTGATCTGCTCCTAAGTGGCTGCGTCGAAGGATTAGGATCTGGGATTCAAGAAGATTATGGAGGAAACATTTTTATAAAACAGAAGTCAGTTATGAGCACATGGGGAGAAGAGTGAACCAGGAAGAAGGAGGAGCTAAGGAACTTCCTGAAACAGTGAGAAGCACCCTATGGCCAAGGCCTCCTAGGCAAGGCAGAAGCTGACAGGAAGTAAGGTAAGGAAGGGATCAAGCTGGAGGACCTCATGACCCTGGGAAGGAGCCTCGATCTCCTCTGTCAGAATGTTTTCTGGAGCATTCTATGTGCGTTCTCTGTAAGATCTACCTTTGAGAGATGACCTTGGGTGTGTGCCCAGGTTCCTGGTTATTTTTGAGTGTTGTAAGTTGACTAGTAAATATATGTCACAGCATAGGTCACTACTTTCAAGCAGACACTCTGTTGACTAAAACATTGGGTTAAAACTCTGGGCTGCCACTGGGAGAAACCCTCTCTCTCTCTCTCTCTCTCTCTCTCTCTCTCTCTCTCTCTCTCGCCCTCTGGCCACATTCTCCACGTACACATCCTAACCTGGCTTTTCCCATGTTGCCTCAGTTCAGAAATGAGGGCCATATGTCTCAACTTCCTTCAGCAGGCACAAGGCAAACAAATGCTATGTGAGAAGGTACAGATGTAAATGCTTCTGCAGGGTTGGTGAACAGCATGGAGGAGCAGAGAGGCTGGGGCAGGATCTGTGGGCCTGGGAGGGGAGACAGACACAGCAGGATGCACACAGCTCACCATTCATGCACATCAAATCATTGTTGGCAAAACATCCAACTTTTTATGAAAATCTGGAAATCTATATTATTGTGTGAACTCCTTTGAGTTGTAAATATTAATAATTACTTAACATTGTTAGGTCAAACGTATATAATAATAGAGCCAAAATGATGACAAACTGTCATTTTTTTTCAACCATGTCCATATATTTTTAATTTAAGTAGTCCCAACTCAGATGGAAATTTTACCCCACTTTCTTCATGGAAAAACAGAAGTTCAGAGATTAAGAAATGTGTCTAAAGTCATTCGCCAAGTAGTGATGAGCTGGTATCTGAAACCTAGCTGTGTGGTCACTGGGGCTATGCAATTGGCATGCCAAGCATGGCCAGCCACCACCCAGGATGCTCTGTGCTTATTTATCCCATATGAGGAAATACTCGCTCCCCTTGTCCTCTGCTAGGAAGTCAGCATTGAGGCTAGAGCTGGATGACTGGGGCTGCACCAGGAGCATCTCACGAATGGACAGCAGCCTCATCTCAGACATGCAGGCCTCCTCAGCCTCCAGGCACTTGGTACTTGTACCACTTCAGCAGGGCAGCGCGAAGTCAGTATCAGTCACATCACATGCAAACAGGATGGTCTTGGGCATGCAAGGTAGGGACACAGGACGGAGACACCAACTGTTACCAGCTCTGTGGTTCTTCTGCTCTCCACCACAAGAATGAAGTAAGAAGTATAATGATATGAGAACAAGGATCTTATTGGGTTATTTTGCTGAATTCATGCACTTGCAATATTTGAATGGCAATGGTAGACTCATCGATGATCAAGCAAAACAAAAGAAGGGGATGTAAATGAAGGATAATTTTGTAGTGAAAAAAATATACCTATGTCTGCATATACAAAATAATTAGGATAGATACACAGCTACTTTTTCTTAGTTCAATGAGAGTAAATATTTGTGCTAATAGTGTTAAGACAAAAATATCATGTCTGTATCTTGTCCATGAATAACTACTAGGAAGACAACAATATGTGTTAATTATTGTAACAGTCCTGCTAACCTGTTTTAAAACTGTCTAATTGCTATTTCTTTCTCATTAAAATTAATTTAGAAAGGAAACAAACTTTCTCAATAAAGAGGGGAAGATGAGCTGAGGGGAGGGGAGGTTATTAGAAGAGAAAAAATGAGGAACTAAGATATACTATGTATAAATACAAGTTCCTTATGATGAATGTTATGCACATCTAAATTGTTCCAATAGACTTAATTAAGACAGAAGGCATCATAAGGGACTTCATATGTGCCCTTAATATTTCTCACAATAAAAACTTAAAAAACAAAAAAATAACAAGGATCTTTTACTGCTATGGGAGAGCAAGAGGAGGAAGTTGATAGGGGACAGAAATTCCTGTCTGATCCAAAAAAGATGCTTGATAGGAAAATGCTGTTTTACAGAAGTCCAGAAGAAGGCAGCACACGTCTCTTGGTGTTATGACACGTGGAAATGGAGCTCAGGCTGGGACTTGCTGGGTATGCCTTTTGTATGTCTTCATTGGTCACTGTCCTATCACTAGGACAAAATACTTTACTTTCCCAGAAGACCATTTAACAGCTGTATCTTGGCCTGGAAGAGTGTATATAATTCTTCAGATAAGGTCAGTTGGTACGTGGCTGGCACACAGTAGGAGCACACAAAGGGCATCTCCAACCCTCTAATGAGCCAGACAGGAACTGTTGAAAAATCTGGCAATGATATTGCCATTAGCCATGCACTGCGAGCTCTGACAATGCTATTTGGATGTGTCCTTCAGTCTGAAAAATAGCTCCAAGTGATAAGTATTCCTGCCTAATTTCTTGCAGTTGACATATAATACTGACTTGAATATAGTTCATTTCGAAAGGCTAGTGCCATACAAGCATGTGTTTCATCCTTAGAACATTATGGGGAGAAGTAGGAGCCTCCTGCCTTCCTAGTTGGTTGGGCCAACATGGGATACAGGTACCAAGTCAGGGGCAGAGATGTCTATGATCATTGCTGACACATGCTGTTGCGCCTTCGGGAAATGTGTTAATGTATACATTTCCCTTCCAATCATAGTCAGTAGAGAAAAGTAGATCATTAAAAACTGAGCTGCTTCTCCAAATTTCCTCTGGCTGAGAGGGTAACCGGCCAACCTTCATCCTTCCTGAGCTCACAAACAGACAGAAAATGAACAGTTCTGTCTTGAAAAAATACGCAGATGCTGGGACCAGGACACAAGAGAAGGATCAGCCAGGTGCTAGTTGATTATTTTATTCCACTACTCCCTTCTCATCTATACTCTTGCATAAAGTGAGATGAAAGTTGGGGCAATTAAAGGCCCCTCCCTCTCCTTCAGAGCCAGCTCGCCATACAACCTTTCCACTTTCCACCAAAACAAATGGCCTCCGCTGTGTTTAGGGGAATGGCAGTTACAGGGAGCTAAGCAAACAGGAACAGGTACAGCCAGTACCATAGATCTAGGTGGGGGGATGCATGCAAGCCCTGTACTAGGAGCAAGACACAGGGAATGGGATGACACAGTGTTCACAAAGGAGGAAGACACTAAAGAACGACAAGGCAATATAAGACTTGCGCTCCCTCTCAGTACTCAGTGGATAGAGGAGCGCTATTTCCATGGACTTCCTTGCCAGAGTATGAACTCCTCATTAAGTATCTTTGCATGAGTAACTAGAAATGAGGACACAGCCATTCAATAAAATATTGTTGACTAACAATACTAGTATATAGCGGTGTAAGCAGGGATTCCAAATTTAGAAGCTCCAAAACCTAATTACCAGACTGAGTAGAGTTTAGGATAATGTCAATAGAGAAGATCTGAGTAGGTCCCCCAAAGAAGAGATAGGAACCCCAACTCCACCACACTCTCAAATTGGCGATACTTTCTGTCTCAAAAAAGAATTTCAGACACATAAGTAAGAGGCATGGAAAGGTTTGTCAGGCAAAAATAAAAAAGCCCATACGCTGAACACAGTGTAGACATTTGAGAGAGGTGCAGGTCGCCTAGGGTTGGGGGTCGTGTGCTCTTATAGGTGTCTTCAAGAAGGATTTAAGATGTGTAGTCCTCTCTTCAGCGAGTGATGTTCAACTGTAAGCCATTTACCTGTGTCTGAAGTTCAGAGACAGAAGTCACACATAATAGTGCTGCTTCCTTGAGGATGAATTTCCTAGAAAGGAGAAAGACATTGTAACCTTGGGTAGCTTCGCGTTTGTAAGCTACAGCTTTTCTTAAAAGCACGATTTTAAATTACAATGTTCCTTGTCTCCGTGCTAGTGACCTTTATTTCTTCTATCGTGCTTCAAAAAGAGCCTTTCCTTGTTCGGAACATGTGGCCCATGATCTGTAAAAATCACCTCCACTGTTTCACAGTGTTAAAAGGGAAAGGAGGGAGTTTGTAGTAACTGCTAAGGATTTCAGGAACCTGGCAACGGGTAATCGGAGCTCCCTGTCCAAAAGTGGAAGTTCAAAGCCATGGTGAGGTTTAGGAAAAAAGGTACACACATCTTCTCGCTGTGAAACAAGGAATCAAACCTTCTGGGGTGAGCTGTGTCTCCTGTGAGGCTTTCTGTTCAGAGTAGCTAGAAAAGTGGTGATGGCCTCATTCTTCTGAGAAGCACTTATAGCTCAAAAACTAAGCTAAAAAAATCAACAGATTGACAATGACCTTCTTGGTGGGCCATGTCTATGTGTGCTCAGTTCTTGGGACCTTGAAGTGGTCATTTGAGGAGGAATTTAGGGACACATTTCCAAAACTAGAGTGTGGGATACAGGTTAGGTTATTGAACATTTTCCAACAAGAGAAGCTTGTAGGGGCTGAGGAGATAGCTCAGTATTCTAAGCACCTACCTGGGATTGATTTCCAATATTACAGTCCATGTTGACCCCTGAACCCCGAGCATGGTGGCACAAATCTATAATCTCAGCACTAGAGAGGCTGAGATAAGAGGGTCACTATGAGTCTGAGCTGCATCTTGAGACCCTGTAACAAAGGAAGGAAGGAAGGAAGGAAGGAAGGAAGGAAGGAAGACAGACAGACAGACAGGAAGGAAGGAAGGAAGGAAGGAAGGAAGGAAGGAAGGAAGGAAGGAAGGAAGAAAAAGAAAGAAAGGTAAGTTTGTAAACTAAGTATGCTAGTTTCACACTGAGGTAGGAAGGGAGAGTGTAAAATGAAATAATAAATACAAACCCTGAGGAATGTTGATGAATTGAGCAATTAGAAACACATGAATGGATGCATTATAAATGACAGAAATAATTATTCCTTGAATTTATACAACTTACATAACTTTGTACTCCAAACATATTATCTCATTAATTCTCATCTTTTTAAATAATTTAAAACTGAGTTTATGTGCATGCAAGTTTTTCACTGAAGCTTCATAACCAGGCTGGGCTATTTTCATAGGACCGTAGAGGCCTTTACAGAGATATGGCAAAGATTTGTCCTAGTTCATGAACCAAAGAAATAGCATAGAAGGGGAAAAGAAATGAAGACCTTTCTCCCCCTTCTTCACACCTAGTAGCGGGGGCCTATCTTGCCTTTGTTCCTTCTAGCTGCTTGAGTCCATCTTCCACGTCACCCCCACCTTTACTAACAGGGCAGTATGCACCCTTCTCGCATCTTCAGTAGCCCTCTCTCTCTGTAACCTCAGGCCTTGTCATTTGGTTTTGACCCTCTGCTACCTACATCAATAAATGAACAAATTACTGGCTAATACATGAGCAACTGTTAATGTAATTACTTGTGTGGTATACAGAAGAATAAATTTTGTCATTTTCTTACTTCTTAGAGCACATTCAACTCTCAGAAGTTCCTCCATGATAGAAGTATGCTTTGCTATTGATAAGGACCGCCTTGCATAGTGCTTGGTCTTTGGTGGTGGAATAACAGATTGTGACCCTTAGAGGGCCTCATAGTGAGGCCATTAACCAAGACCATGCCTGTACATGTTGAAACTTTTAATCCCATCTACTTACCTCTAGGAAAGAGTGGGAGTGTGCTAGGGCAGATATGAATGGTGTCAAAACTCTTGAACAGTGATGGCCAGACAGCTTAGCAGATTAAAGCAACTGCTTAGTCAGATTCAGGGGTAGGTGGTTCGATCCCCAGCCTGCCGTGCCATTCCTGCCCTCAGGGTGCGCTGAGATAGCAATTGAAACTGAGCGTGATGGCACATGCTGTAATCCCAACAGTTAGGAAGCTGAACACAGGAGGATCACTACAAGCCCGATCTGTGTAGTGAGACCCTGTAGTCCCTGTAGACCCTGTAGGCCCTGCCCTGAAATACAAAACTTTTGAACAATATTTGGTGAATTTCAGGTTGCTCAGGGTCTAGGAGAGTAGCTGGTTAGAAAGGACATGGATGTTCCACTTACCACTACCCCAATACCTTACCCTTTGCCTCTCTTCGCTGGTTACATTTCTTCCCATATTTGAATGACCTCATTATATCTGTGAAACATAACCATTTCTTGGAGCTCTATAAACATTCCCAGTGAATGAATTGAGTCCTAGAAGGTAGCAGTGAAAATCCTAATTTACACCCATCCAAGCAGAAGTATAGGCGACAACCTACTAGTTGTCATTGGTTCCTACAGTAAGGCACAGTCCTGGGGGCCTGTGTCCTTAACATCTGGGAGTTGTTGAGCTCTACAGCTGGAGTGTAGTGTACTCAATTGATGTCTACATGAAAATTACATGGTGTACAGAGAATGTTTCCTAGTCGTCTGTTCACAAAAATGATCATTGTTCAATGTGAAAATAGAGACAAAATTTTTTTCCCCTATAATGCATTTTTAATATTCCTTGTTTTGGGCAGTTGTGTCATCTTTGGAGTGCATGAGACATACATTCCTAGCTACGATGACTCCTCAGAGCAACAATAATGATTGTGGCCTCTCTCTGCATTTAATAAAGTGACTGGCATGTGTCAGATGCTTAGAAAATACATTAGAGTAACTCAAAATTTCCTTCTGACTTAAGCAACAAGTATTAGAGGACACAGAAAAGGATGTGAATGGGGATCTCTACCCTCTACTGGATCATCAAGACCAGGTCCTGAGACAAAGATTTAGGTGCAGAGTCATTGGAAAGAAATTAGAGAGAGAAGGTAAAGCAGCAAACACCATATATGTTATTAAGCCAGCTTCTCCTGTTGGGGAGGGAAATTGAAACCCACTAGGACTCTGGCAGATAGAGCAGAACATATTCTTGGTTCCCTACCTACCCCTGCCAGTCATTTATAGTCTGCTCCTAAGAGTACAGATTCCCTCACAAGTCAAGTCTGGTCCCAGCAGGCAGGAAAAGCTTGGAAAAGGAACACAGGTTCTGGCTTTTAGAAGTTAGACCAGAGTGCACAAAATGAAGAGCACCGAGGAAAGCTGGGTGAGCCTGAAAGCATGTATTAGAGTGGCTCTATAAATATGGAAGCAATCCTTGACTGTGAGCTCTGGGTAATGCCTTAGAGTGACAGTCTCTCTCTCTCTCTCTCTCTCTCTCTCTCTCTCTCTCTCTCTCTCTCTCT